>WNWK01019714.1:0-37203 GCA_009830355.1 Cherax destructor | reverse complement strand
CCTCACTGATTTTGTGGGTTACGCCAATCTGGATACTGCCGCCTCGAATCACCATGTTGAGTAGTTTGAGGTCGCTCACCAGGTTGACCATGAGTGAAGTAACGTTGCTCGCCAGGTGATTTAGTTGGCTGCCGACGAGATTCACTTTGATCTTGACATTTCGTTCTCCACTCAGGAACTCTTCATTGACGATCTCTGTTCATGCCAGGCTGTTGAGGAAAGAGATAAGACTGCTCGGACAAGGAGCGGTTAGTTTCAAAAGTATCAGCCAACCTGGCTGCTTCCAACACAGTAGCCAATGAACGATCTTGAAGAAAGACTCGAACCTCTGGACTAACAGACTCCAGCAGGTTGTCCACCAAGATAAGCAGCACCAGACTATCAAAATCAACGACACCACTTGCCTTGTACCACTTTGTAAAAGCCCTGGTCTGCTGTCTAACAAAATCAACGTAAGACTGACCCAGCTGCCGTTTGCCTAGTTTGAATTCTTTCCTATACTTGGCAGGAATACATTGATAAGAAACAAGAACAGTAGTCTTTACAATACGATAGTTACAAATTCGTCATTACTAAGAATTGACGTAAACTTTTGTGCCTTACCAAACAACGCAGTATGCACCAGTGACGCCCAATGAACCTCAGGCCACCCTAAAGCTCGAGCCTGGTTTTCAAATGCTTCGAAAAACTGTTCAGGCTCTGCTTCAACAAAACGAGGAACAAACTGTACTGCCCTTTGCAAACTGAAATCATCCACAGTCAGTTTGAACTCCCTTCTCTCCTTCTCTCTATCAAACTCCTCCTTAGCAAATGCACGCTGCTCTTTAGTTTGTTCAAGATTGAGTCTGGCTAACTCAAGCGCCAATGAAGTGGACTCGCCTGTAGATAAACCCACACCTGTGACTTCACGAGAGTCCTGGTTTTGCTCAGATGTCTTGTCTCTCCCATTATTTTGCAGATACCTTAATGGTGATCTACAATTAACAGCTCCTGTAGAGGGAGAAACGTTAGCCTGATATGCCATAGTTTCAGTTTGTAGTTTAGTCCTTATAATATCACTGATACAAGACTAGCTCCTGCTCCAGCTTTAACTCTAGGGTAGGCTCCTGCTCTAAGTCCAGCTCCAGCTCCCAGACAGGCCTCAAGGAAGGTACTACCATCTAGTGGTAGTAGGTTGGTAGACAGCAGCCACCCAGGAAGGTACTACCATCCTGTGGTAGTAGGTTGGTAGACAGCAACCACCAAGGGACGTACTGTTATCCTGTGAAAGTAGATTGGTAGACAGCAAACACCCAGGATGGTACTACCATCCTGTGGTCATAAGTTGGAAGACAGCAACCACTCAGAGAGTATTACAACCTCAGGTTCTCAAGGCCTGTTATCCTGAGTGTAAAAGGGAGCTTGGAGCAAAGAAACACCGTAGAAAAGCTTTGAATTGTATTTTCCTTCACCAAGTATTTATATAGCTGAATTGTAATTGCCTTCACCTAATATATATATATATATATATATATATATATATATATATATATATATATATATATATATATATATATATTCTTTATACAACTAGGTACACTATATACAATAGAGTGGTATTAGTGCACGCCACAGTAGGCAAGGAAAAACAGCAGCCAAGACACAGAGACAACCGTGCAACAACCAGCGCAGAGTAGGAATGACAATGGTAAACATGTGAGTGGAATCCACGTCACCTTTACCATTGCCAGATCCACATTATGATTAGCTGAACCAAGGGGCTCATCTAATGATGGGACCCCGATCACCAAACCCTAAAAACATGGTTCGCTGGTTGGTGAGGCAGTCTATATGGGTGTGTTTAACATACTCCGAATAAGGTGAAGTACTCTTTGCATGCGACAGGGAGGTACTACTGTCCTGTGGTAGTGGGTTTCTAGACAGCAGCCACCCAGATAGGTACTACCGTCCAGTGGTAGAAGGTTGGTAAAGAGTAACCACCAACGGACGTACTACCGCCCTGGTAGTAGGTTGGTAGACAGCAACCACCCAGGGACGTTCAACCATCCTGTGAAAGTAGATTGGTAGACAGCAACCACCCAGGGTGGTACTTCCATCCTGTGGTAGTAGGTTGGTAGACACCAACCACCCAGAGAGGTACTACCGTCTTGTGGAAGAAAGTTGGTAGACAACAGCCACCCAGGGGGGTACTACCGCCCTGTGGTAGTAGGTTGGTGGACAGCACCCACCCTGGGAGGTACTACCGCCCTATGGTAGTAGGTTGGTAGACAGCAGTCACCTAGGGAGGAACACCCGTCTTGTGGTAGTAGGTTGGTAAACTCCAGACACCCAGGGAGGTACTACACACCTGGGGTAGTAGGTTGGAAGACAACCACCCAGGAAGGTATTACCGCCTTGTGGTAGTAGGTTGGTAGACAGCAGCCACCCAGGGAGGTATTACCGTCCTGTGGTAGTAGGTTGGTAGACAGGAGCCACCCAGGGAGGTACACCCGTCTTGTGGTAGTAGGTAGGTAGAGAGCAACCACCCAAGGTGGTACTACCATCCTGTGGAAGTAGGTTGGGAGACAGCAACCACCCAGGGAGGTACTACCGCTCTGTTGTAGTAGGCTGGTAGACAGCAGCCTCCAGGGAGGTATTACCGCAATGTGGGAGTAGGATGTTAGACAGAAGCCAACCTGAGAGGTACTACCCTCCTGTTTAAGAAGGTTGGTAAAGAGCAATCTCCCAGGGAGATACTACCATCTTGTGGAAGTAGGATGATAAACAGAAGCCACCCAGGGAGGCACTAACGTCCTGTGGTAGTAGGTTTGAAGACAGCAGCCACCCAGAGGGGTACTTCCGACCTTGGTAGAAGGTTCGTAGACAGCAACCATTCAAGGAGGTATACCGTCTTGTGGAATTTGGTTGGTAAACAGCAGCCCCCCAATGGAGGTACTACCGTCCTGTGGTAATAGGATGGTTGGCAGCAACCACCCAGGGAGGTAATTCCGCCTTGTGGTAGTAGGTTGGTAGACAGCAACCACCCAGGGAGGTACTACTGTCCTGTGGAAGTAGGTTGGTAGACAGCAACCACCCAGGGAGGAGCCACTGTCTTGTGGAAGTAGGTTGGTAGACAGCAGCCACCCAGGGAGGTACTACCGTCCTGTGGTAGTAGGATGGTGGGCAGCAGCCACCCAGGAGGTAATTCCTCCTTGTGGTAGTAGGATGGTAGACAGCAACCACCAAGGGAAGTACAACGGTCCTGTTGAAGTAGGTCTGTCGACAGCAACCACACAGGGAAGTACTACCATCCTGTGATATTAGGTTTTTAGACAGCAAGCACACATGGAGGTACTACCGCCCTGTGGTAGTAGGTTGGTAGACAGCAACCACCCAAGGAGGTGCTACCGTCGTTTGGGAGTAGGTTTGTATACAGAAGCCACCCAGATAGGTCCTACCCTCCCGTGAAAGAAGGTAGGTAGAGAACAGCTACACAGGGATGTACCTACGTCCTGTGGAAGTAGGTTGGTAGACAGTAACCACCCAGGGTGGTACTACCATCCTGTGGTAGTAGTATCGAGGACAGCAACCACCCAGGGTGGTACTACAATCCTGTGGTAGTAGATTGGTACACAGGAGCTATCCAGGGAGGAACACCCGTAATGTGGTCGTAGGTTGTTAGACAGAAGCCACAAAGGAAGTACTACCGTCCTCTGGTAGTAGGTTGGTAGACAGCAGACATCACGGAATTACTTCCATCCTGTGGTAGTAGGTTGCTTGACATAGGGCACCTAGGGAGGTACTACTGTCCTTTGGTAGTAGTTTGGTAGACAGCAACCGTACAAGGAGGTACTAAAATCCTGTGGAAGTAGGTTGGTTGACAGAAACCACACAGTGAGGTACTACCGTCCTGTGGTAGTAGGTTGGTAGACAGCAGCCACCACAGAAGTATTACCATCATGTGGTAGTAGGTTGCTAGACAGAGGCCACCTAAAAAAGTACTACCATCCTGTGGTAGAAGGTTGGTAGAAAGCAGCCACCCAGGGAGGTACTACCGTTCTGTGGAAGTAGGTTGTTAAACAGCAACCACCCAGGGAGGTACTACCATCCTTTGGTAGTAGGTTGGTAGACAGCAGCCACCCAGGGAGGTACTACCATCCTGTGGTAGTAGGTTGGTAGACAGCAGCCACCCATGGAGGTACTACCATCCTGTGGTAGTAGGTTGGTAGACAGCAGCCACCCAGGGAGGTACTACCATCCTGTGGTAGTAGGTTGGTAGACAGCAGCCACCCAGGGAGGTACTAACATCCTGTGGTAGTAGGTTGGTAGACAGCAGCCACCCAGGGAGGTACTACCATCCTCTTGTAGTAGGTTGGTAGACAGCAGCCACCCAGGGAGGTACTACCATCCTGTGGTAGTAGGGTGGTAGACAGCAGCAACCCAGGAAGGTACTACTGTCCTGTGGAAGTATGTTGGTAGACAGCAGCCACCCAGGGAGGTACTACCATCCTGTGGTAGTAGGTTGGTAGACAGCAGCCACCCAGGGAGGTACTACCATCCTCTGGTAATAGGTTGGTATGCAGCAACCACCCAGGGAGGTACTACCATCCTGTGGTAGTAGGTTGGTATACAGCAACCACTTAGGGTGGTATTACCATCCTGTGGTAGTAAGTTGGAAGATAGCAACCTAAACCCTATTGAGAACCTCTGGTCAATAGTGAAACGAAGTTTACTAGGCAAGGATATCAGTTCTATCCCGCTGCTGGAGGCTGCTCTACATGAGGCATGGAATAATATACCTGCAGATGAATGGTGCAGAGAACCGACAAGTTGATAAATTAGACACATATGTAACACTTGGGTATCTTTATTGAGGAAACGTTTCGCCATACAGAGGCTTCATCAGTCCATACAAATTAGAATCGTGAAGAACAGGAGGAGTTTGAGGTAATCAGTCCCTCGGCCTTGAGTCGATGTAGTCAGTCCATCAATCTTGAAAAGAATACAGCATATTCGCGAAGAAGTGGCTTATATACCGTAGGCAGGTGAGGTGCATCAGTCGTAGGTGGTGTCACATTTGACCAATGTGGAAGTAGGTCGTGCTAAAGGGTTAGGCAAGTGAAGAATTCCCTGTATTAAGATACCAAGATGTTGCTGTGTCAGACAGGATGTAGATGAATGGTGGCACCACCTACGACTGCTGCACCTCTCCTGCTTACGGTATGTAAGTAACTTCTTCGCACATATACTGTATTTTTTTCAAGATTGATGGACTGACTACATCGACTCAAGGCCGAGGGACTGATTACCTCAAACTCCTCCTGTTCTTCACGATTCTCCTTTGTATGGACTGATGAAGCCACTGTGTGGCGAAACGTTTCCTCAATAAAGATATCCAAGTGTTGCATATGTGTCTAATTTATCAATAATTCACCTCCCCAAACCCTCATGAATTTGTGTGAGAGTCTTCCTACAGGGTTGAGGGACGTGATTAAGCATAAAGGACTCAGCACCAAGTATTAAAACCTCAGTAAGTGTGCAAATATATATATATATTATAATTTTTCATGGTATGTATTTGTGTTTTGGGGGGGGGTGTAGGGGTAGGGCGGCATAATGTCGTGGCTAGCACTGTATATGTGTCGTGCAGCCCATTCTCACCGGGAGGCTTGTCCGTTGTCCAAGTTCCACCTCCCGTCCCCTCACACCATATTTCGGGAAATTAGTAAGAGCTGAGATTTACAAAAAGCAAGTTACAGAATAATAAGGGTAGCGGTTGTTAGCAAAAAACCGCATCTAATCGAAATGAACTTGTCTAGTGCCATATGGAATCATTTTAACTAAATAAGTAACATATACATACACTCAAGTTTTATGTAACATTGTATTATTATACGAATCAGAAGTGCTAGTTGTCACCCTGTACTATCATACATAGAAAAAAAATCCAGATAGTGCCAGCAGAAAAGATTCTCTACAAAGATCTCTACATATCTACTTATTCCAGTAATATTTATCTGCTCTGTTCCATGAGAGTTGCAGTGTTTCATACCACCAGGACCCTACAGGCGATAAGTCACTCTGCCTGACTTCCCTGGGTTATCCTAGTTAACTCACACATATATTACTATATATGTTGTAGCCACAAACTTGTGGAACCGTACTCGTATGCAGGGCTTGAAAGAACCTTATTACTACTAGCTAACTATATAGTATCCCACCAAAACGGCACCAGAAAAAATGAGAAATGATTGGGGCATATTTTGACCTCCACCATCCCATGGGAGATGATATTCTTTCCAGAAATCCCAGTATACGGCGGCGGAGGGACGCTATCTCCGACTGGCGAAACGTATTTATGTCCCTGTATATTATTGATAATGCTAATGGTTGGCTAACCGTCTACAAAATATAGACATCTATATTTTTTTCATATGCCAGAGCACCATCATCCCAGGACTAGATGTTGAGGTTGGGGCATTCAGTATGGGTGTGGCAAACTTCTTGATCTTGTGAGAGTCGTCCTTGGTGGAGTGGGTGTAGGCATAGCAGTGCCAGTATTAGGTAATGTTATAGTAGTGTCAGGCTCGATGTTGCGTGGTTGATGTGGTAATGAGGGCACTTCATCATTGATAGTAGAAGCCATGGAAGTGTCCGTAAATCTTAGTTTTAACAGTGGGAAGGCAGTAGGGAATTTGGTTATTTCTGCTATTTTAGCCCAGGCATTATATTCCTCAATAGACTTCCATAGTCAGGAGAAACGCTAGTGACGTCGATGTTTAGTTTCAGAATCGTTTCGGAATTAAGATATCTAACTGTTGTACATGTGTCTTGTCTACTCCAGCTTATATTAAATGTTAGGCTCTGGCCTCTAGAACTTCTTTTTAGCTTTATGTGATGTCGTTGATTCTGCTGGATGCCAATACCATAACTCTTTGTAGATGCAACAAAATAACTTTACATACATAATGTCGGAGATAAAGACATTAACTATATTTCTAAATTTTATTAAAATATTGCATTGCTCAACACCAAAAAAATAAACTTCCAACGGGAAAAAAATTTTCTTGCAATAATTTGCTCTCTTTATTTATACATAAATTTTTAATGTGAATATCTACATGCATATACATCTATTTAATAAATAGAAATGCTAATTTAACTATAAACCGTAAATTATTAATCAGTACATGAAATATTTACAAATGTTTTAGCTCCTGGAAAATTCCAAGCGAAATCAATAGCCAAGAAAACCGTACATTTATATTCGCAATAAACCTAATAGAATTCTTGGCTTCACATCAAAATAAATAAATAACAGAAGTCCTCAGGTTATATTTCAACAGTGAGCAGAGATGGACCAGTATATATGTACGTACCATATATGTCGTGTCTGAAGGATAAAGCCACAATGCTGTGCTTGGAACAATACACAAATAACCCGCAAGTCGATCGAAACGTCGTCCTAATCTTCAGTTTCCTAACAGCTGATTATTTGTGAATATGTTGTTCCTGAAGTCCCTTATATACTTGTATAGATTTTATAGTTAATTTCAAACAAAAGTATTTGCGGTTGGCATTTCACAATATATAGAAAAAAATGAAATTCTAAGCAATTACCGGTGTCTGTGAATACACCTCCCGTTGAACAATTACCCGTGTCTGAACAATTACCCGTGTCTCTGAACAATTATCCGTGTCTCTGAACAATTACCCGTGTCTCTGAACAATTACCCGTGTCTGAACAATTACCCGTGTCTCTGAACAATTACCCGTGTCTGAACAATTACCCGTGTCTGAACAATTACCCGTGTCTGAACAATTACCCGTGTCTCTGAACAATTACCCGTGTCTGAACAATTACCCGTGTCTGAACAATTACCCGTGTCTCTGAACAATTACCCGTGTCTGAACAATTACCCGTGTCTGAACAATTACCCGTGTCTGAACAATTACCCGTGTCTGAACAATTACCCGTGTCTGAACACGCCTCCCGTTGAAGACCACCAATCCCCACTCACCAGAATAAACTTACATACATGACGACAGCCAATAGGACGCCAGAGTTCGGTTCAGCTCTCCCATAAAAGACGTGATTCTTATCAGATTGACTCATTCTTCCGCTTCTCTTCTAGTTGGCACTGACCGTGCCCCTGTGGCCCTCTGAACATTTGCCATCCATCCACAAACAAGTTTCTCTAATCATCCTTCAGCACAAAGGTAAAAGTCTCAAATACTTATATAAAAACATTACAACACTGTAATTGCTGATTGTTTTAGTGTTCGATTACCTGTAATGTTGTTTTTTCTTATCAAATAAATTTTTATTCGTTAAGGAAATGCCGTTTAATTCTGAAGAAGCAGGGCATAAATTTTGTGCTAGGTGAATTCACACACGAAATTAAAAAATACAGTGACATTGAATAAATTAGTGATTTTCGTGACGGTTCTTTCACTAATGGAATATGTAATGGATTACAAGATGACGTGAGAGAGAAGAAGGTAGGAGCCACTTCAAGAGTAGAGAAGAAAGAAAGGTCAGATCGTAACATGTGAGTAGGGATGTGCCAAAGTATAGATATCGGTCTTGATATCGGCGAGTATCAGCCATGTTTTATGGAATCGGTATCGGTGAATTAACGCCCTATACCAGCCGATCCTTTTTAAAATATTAATATCATAAGTGTACTTAAAAATACAAGATCATTGGCAATCTACCTCACTTTTCTGAGAGTTACGTACAAACACACAAACACACACACACACACCGACCAGGTTACCGAATGGTTATTAACTAACATCCGAATAACTGCTGCAGCATATGGGCGCCTGACAAACCAAAGAATAGCGTTCCGACACCTCAGTTCAAGACTCTGTACACCGTGTACGTTAGGAACATATTGGAGAATGCAGAATCAGTTTGGAACCCACACTTGGTCAAGCATGTCCTACGAGGAGATGGAAATCGACTTGACAACACTGGAAGACAGGAGGCATAGGGAGGACATGATAACGACATGAAATACTGAGAGGAATTGACAAAGTGGGTAGGGACAGGAGGTTCCAGAGAGGGGACACAGCAACAAGGGGTCACAATTGGAAAGTAAAGACTCAGATGAGTCAAAGGGATGTTAAGAAGTATTTCTTCAATCAAAGAGTTGTCAGGAAGTGGAATGGTATGGAGAGTGATGTAGTGGAGGCAGGGTCCATACATAGCTTTAAGAAGAGGTATGATAAAGCTCATGGAGCAGGGAGAGAGAGGACCTAGTAGCGACCAGTGAAGAGGCGGGTCCAGGAGCCATGAATCGACCCCTGCAACCACAATTAGGTGAATGCAATTAGGTGAATACACACACACACACACACACACACACACTGTAAGAAGGGTTACCAAAGAGTTCCGCACATAAGCTTAGTGGAAAAGCTAGAGGGCCAGGCAGGTATAACAAGAAAGGCACTGCAATGGATCAGAGAATACCTGACAGGAAGGCAACAGCGAGTGATGGTACGTGACGAGGTATCAGCGTGGGCGATTGTGACGAGCAGGTTTCTACCAGGGTCAGTCCAAAGGCCGGTGCTGTTTCTGGTATATATGAATGGCATGACGGAAGGGATAGATTCAGAGATGTGTAAAGCTAATGCGGAGAATTCAAACGGATGAGAATCAGGTAGGACTACAAAAAGGTCCGGATAGGCTGGAAGCCTGGTCCAACAACTTTTCTCCTGGAGTTTAACCTCACCAAGTACAAAGTCATGAAGACTGGGGATGGTCTAAGAAGACCGCAAACGGAGTACAGGCAAGGGGGCCGAAGGCTGCAGACCTCACTCAAGGAAAAGGATCTTGGGGTGAGTATCATACTGAGCCCCTCATCCAGATAACTGCTGTAGCATATGGGCACCTGGCACACCTGAGTAAGGAGTCATTCAAGACACTGTACTCCGTGTACGTCACGCCCATACTGGAGTATGCAGCACCAGTATGGAACCCACACCTGGTCAAACATGTCAAGAAATTAGATAAAATGCAAAGGTTTGCAGTAAGACTAGTCCCTGAGCTAAGGGGTATGTCCTACGAGGAGAGGTTAAGGGAAATCAACCTAACAACACCGGAGGATAGGAGGGATATGGTAACGACATATAAATTACTGAGAGGAGTGACAAGGTTCATAGGGACAAAATGTTTCAAAGATGGGACACAACAAGAAGGGGGTCACAGCTGAAGGTTGAAAACTCAGATGAGACACAGGGATGTTAGGAAGTATTTCTTCAGTCGTAGAGTGGTCAGAAAGTGGAACAATCTGGAGTGATGTAGTGGAGGTAAGATCCATACACAGCTTTAAAAAGAGGTACGATAAAGCTCATGCTGCAGGAAGAGAGTGGACCTAATAACGACAAGCAAAGAGGAGGGGCCAGGAGCTATAAATCGACCCCTACAATCACAAATAGGTGAGTAAAAATAGGCGGGTACACACTCACACATACGCACATACAGAGACCAACACTAAGTTCACTAGAGAATTAAAAAAATATATAGAAAACAAAGGACCCAGGATACTAAGCCGAAGAGTCAAAAACGACTATCCATGGATAAGGAGGGAGGCCCATCATCAATTGGAGAATGACAGCATCACGTTGATAATCAATCACAATGTTAACATTATTGACGTTGCATTGTAATTGCTTTTTTAACTTCTCCCACTTTTTATTACAACACATCATTTCCTGTTTGTATCTTCCAAAGAAGATATTTGTATTATCTTTTCATTTTTACTGTATGTTAATTGTACATAGGTAAAACTATTATTTAATATAACAGTATTATGTTTAGTATATTTTAAGGTTTTATAAGATTATTCGAATAAATAAAAATTTACCAAAATGTTGTCGTTTACAATGACCGCAAGCAATTAAATATGCCTTAATTTTTTCGATTACGTCTATTTTAGTAGAAGTTTTAATTTCTGTCATAAATGTTAATAGTGTTTTAAATTATTTATAATTGTTTTATATTAAATATATTTAGAATGAGACATCCGCATATTATTATTATTATTTTCTAAAAAAAAACTTCTCATATTGTAGACCCAAAATTTTCAGGTTAGGCTTCATTACACTCACCCAATTAAACATCCATTCTAACACAAAATAAACACAGTGCTAAACTTTCAGAAAGATTTTCCTTATATAATTATTCTAACATATAAACTCAAATATATAAATTACATTAAGTACCATATTTGACTTAACAATAAACATTGACTACATTAGCATATATATATATATATATATATATATATATATATATATATATATATATATATATATATATATATATATATATATATATATATATATATGCAAAAAGATCACAGTAAACAGGTGATATCAAAATATGCAAGAAAACCACTATGAAAAATAGAAGAATTCCAAGCGCTTTCGTGACTACTCACATTATCAAGGAACTATAACAGGAAACATGACAAGAAGGCTTATATAAGGGGCGAGACTACACCTCACAGTCACATCACACTAACAAAGACTACACCTCAGAGTAGCGTAACATCTCACGACTCTGTGAAGAGGAACATAAGAAAGGACCTGAAACTCTTCCCAAGAATTAAGATTAGTCCAATTTATCATTAATTTTTTCCCAAATTTTATTAATTATAAATGAATCCAATTTATATAAACCAAAAGAAATATTCATATTATTTTCAAAACTGCTTTTAATGAAACATGATTCTATTATATTTCTCTCAACCATGGACTTGCTTGATACAACCTTCTCAGCATTTTGAAAATCAATTGGATGGTTAAAATCTCTCACATGAATAAATAAAGCATTAGAATCTTGTCCAGTTCTAATGCTATATTTATGTTGTTTTAATCTTAGTTCAAGACTTTTACCAGTTTGACCATAATAAACTTTATCGCATATTTTACAGGGAATCTTATAGACACATCCGTCAGCATTTTGGGGGGAATTTTTTATCAAAAGTCTTTTTACTGTATCAAGATTTTTAAATACAACTTTGATATTAAAATTCTTAAGAAAGGAAGGCATATCAACCAAGTTTTCATGGTAAGGGAGAACCAACATATTTTTGGTTGAATAAGGTTGGTTGTCCCTTTTTGGATTGTAAAAAGTATTCCTAGCTATTTTAAAAGATTTATCAATTATGTTTCTTGGGTATTTTAAATCATTAGCTATTTCATAAATTTTAGAGATTTCTTCATCTATGAACTCTGGACTACAAATACGTAAAGCTCTCAAAAACATTGAAGAAAAAACCGACACTTTAACTCTATCTTGATGTGAAGAGTAATAGTGTACATAGGAACAATTATTTGTAGGTTTTCTGTAAATTTTATTTTGAGAGAAATATAATAGAATCATGTTTCATTAAAAGCAGTTTTGAAAATAATATGAATATTTCTTTTGGTTTATATAAATTGGATTCATTTATAATTAATAAAATTTGGGAAAAAATTAATGATAAATTGGACTAATCTTAATTCTTGGGAAGAGTTTCAGGTCCTTTCTTATGTTCCTCTTCACAGAGTCGTGAGATGTTACGCTACTCTGAGGTGTTGTCTTTGTTAGTGTGATGTGACTGTGAGGTGTAGTCTCGCCCCTTATATAAGCCCTTCTTGTCATGTTTCCTGTTATAGTTCCTTGATAATGTGAGTAGTCGCGAAAGCGCTTGGAATTCTTCTATTTTTTCATAGTGGTTTTCTTGCTATATATATATATATATATATATATATATATATATATATATATATATATATATATATATATATATATATATATATATATATATATTGTGTGTGTGTGTGTGTATTATTGTAACCACGAACAAATGGTATTTAATCAATAACAAACTGCGGTTAGCCGGGAACAACACGGTTCGATCCGGCTAGCCGCAGTTTGATATATATATATATATATATATATATATATATATATATATATATATATATATATATATATATATATATATATATATATATAATATATATATATATATATATATATATATATATATATATCAAACTGCGGCTAGCCGGGGATCGAACCCGTGTTGTTTCAGCCGCTTCGTGGGAAGAGCGAAAATTCATGACGCCGTAAACCACTGACCATACAATCCTACAAACAACATGAGCCTAGCGAACTAGACTTGCTTCATGTTGTGAGGACATACGATGGTGTGGGTGCCTCAGAGCTAATTTCATTCTACTTCCCGTTTGGTGTACTAGCCTCCACAAGCAGTATATTATTATATATATATATATATATATATATATATATATATATATATATATATATATATATATATAATATATGTGTGTACTCACCTAATTGTACTCACCTAATTGTGGTTGCAGGGGTCGAGACTCAGCTCCTGGCCCAACCTCTGCACTGTCCGCTACTGGGTCTCTGCTCTCCCTGCTCCATGAGCTTTATCATACCTTGTCTTAAAACTATGTATGATCCCCGCCTCCACTATATCGTTCGCTAAACTATTCCACTTCCTAACTACTCTATGGCTGAAGAATTGCTTCCTAACATCCCTCTGACTCATCTGAGTCTTCAGCTTCCAGTTGTGTCCCCTTGTTTCTGTGTTTCCTCTCTGGAACATCCTGTCACTATCTACCTTGTCGATTCCCCGCAGTATTTTGTATGTCGTTATCATGTCTCCTCTAACCCTTCTGTCCTCCAGTGTTGTTAGTCCTATTTCCCTCAACCTTTCTTCATAGGACAGTCCCCTGAGTTGTGGAACTAGCCTTGTCGCAAACCTTTGCACTTTCTCTAATTTCTTAACGTACTTGACCAGGTGTGGGTTCCAGACTGGTGCTGCATACTCTAGTATGGGCCTGACGTACACGGTGTACAGTGTCTTGAACGATTCCTTGTTAAGGTAATGGAACGCTAATCTTAGGTTTGCCAGTCGCCCATATGCTGCCGCGGTTATCTGGTTGATGTGTGTTTCCGGAGACGTGCTTGGTGTTATACTCACCCCTAGGTCTTTCTCCTGTGTGTGTGTGTGTGTGTGTGTGTGTGTGTGTGTGTGTGTGTGTTTTGCCGCATAGGTAAAACTGGTCAATTAGCAACTCATTTAAAGTGAAGTTCTTTCTATAATTTTCTCTTATACGTTTAAAAATATATTTTTTAAGTTATGTTAATGTAAAAATTAATATTTTTTACTAAAAGAACCTTAGAAAACTTACTTAACCTTATAATAATATCTGCAATTTAATTTAGACTAATCCAACTAAATATATTTTAGATAACTTTATAATAATTTAATAATTAACAAACATAACGAAATATTTTTTTTTGTTAGGTTCAGAATGATTTTTGCGAAATTATTGCATACACAAATTTAACCTTGCCTTATTCGGCAAGAAGAACTTTGTTATTTCAGCCAAAATTGCATGTTTGACCTATTCGGCACGACATATATGTATATATTTTTTTTTTTTAACACGTCGGTCGTCTCCCACCGAGGCAGGGTGACCCAAAAAAAAAAGAAAATCCCCAAAAGAAAAAACTTTCATCATTATTCAACACTTTCACCTCACTCATACATAATCACTCTCTTTGCAGAGGCGCTAAAATACGACAGTTCAGAAAATCCCTCCAAACCACCAATATCTCAATCCCCTCCTTTAAAGTGCAGGCATTGTACTTCCCATTTCCAGGACTCAAGTTCAACTAAATCAATTAACTGGTTTCCCTGAATCCCTTCACAAAATATTACCTTGCTCACACTCCAACAGCTCGTCAGGTCCCAAAAACCATACGTCTCCATTCACTTCTATCTGACACGCTCACACATGCTTGCTGGAAGTCCAAGCCCCTCGCCCACGAAACCACCTTTACCCCCTCCCTCCAACCTTTTCGATTTATACGCTCTCCAAGTAAATCTACTTTGATCCATTCTCTCTAAATGACCAAACCACCTCAACAACCCCTCTTCAGCCCTCTGACAAATACTTTTAGTAACTCCACAACTCCTCCTAATTTCCACATTCCGAATTTTCTGCATAATATTTACACCACACATTGCCCTTAGACAGGACATTTCCACTGCCTCCAGCCGCCTCCTCGCTGCAGCATTTACAACCCATGCTTTACATCCATATAAGAGTGTTGGTACCACTATACTTTCATACATTCCCTTCTTTGCCTCCATGGATAACGTTTTTTGTCTCCACAGATACCTCAACGCACCACTCACCTTTTTTTCTTCATCAATTCTATGGTTAACCTCATCCTTCATAAACCCATCAGCTGACAAGTCAACTCCCAAATTTCTGAAAACATTTACTTCTTCCATACTCCCTCTCTCCAATGTGATATCCAATTTTTCTTCATTTAAATCGTTTGATACCCTCATCACCTTACTCTTATCTATGTCTACTTTCAACTTTCTACCTTTACACACCCTAACAAACTCGTCCAATAACCTTCGCAACTTTTATTTAGAATCTCCCATAAGCACAGTATCATCAGCAAAAAGTAACTGTGTCAACTCCCATTTTGCATTTGATTCCCCATAATTTAATCTCTCCCCTCTCCCCAACACCTTAGCCTTTACTTCTTTTACAACCCCATCTATAAATATATTAAACAACCAATGTGACATTACAATCCTTGTCGTCTAAGACCTACTTTTACCGGGAAGTAATCTCCCTCTCTCCTACACACCCTATCCTGAGCCTCACTATCCTCATAAAAACTCTTTGCAGCATTCAGTAACTTACTACCTATTCCATACACTTGCAACATTGCTCCCATATCCACTCTATCATATGCCTTTTCTAAATCCATAAATGCAATGAAAACTTCCCTACCTTTATCTAAATACTGTATATATATATGATTCAATGTAAACACTTAATCTACACATCCCCCACCCACTCTAAAGCCTCCTTGCTCATCTGCAATCCTGCTCTCTGTCTTACCTCTAATTCTTACAATAATAACCCTACAGTACACTTTACCTGGTATACTTAGTAAACTTATTTCCCTATAATTCTTACAATCTCTTTTATTCCCCTTCCCTTTATATAAAGGAACTATACATGTCTCTGCCAATCCCTAGGTACCTTCCCCTCTTTCATATATTTATTAAACAAAAATACCAATCACTCCAACACTATATACCCCCCTGCTTTTAACATTTCTGTCATGATCCCGTCAGTTCTAGCTGCTTTACCACCTTTCATTCTACACAATGCCTCACGCACCTCCCCCACACTCACATCCTGCTCTTCTTCACTCCTCTATATATATATATATATATATATATATATATATATATATATATATATATATATATATATATATATATATATATATATAACACGAAAAAAGACAGGTACATTTTGTTTCTTCTATTTACACTACATAAACGTACACGTATATATATATTCACACCCATCTGAATTTTCTTCTACTTTCTAAATAGTTCTTGTTCCTATATATTTCCGTTCATCTCTATGGGGAAGTGGAAAAGAATCTTTCCCCCGTAACCCATGCGTCTCGTAAGAGGCGACTAAAATGCCGTGAGCAATGGACTAGTAACTCCTCCTGTTTTAATTACTAAAATTAGAAGAAAAATTTTGTAAAGCTGGGATGTTTGGGATGTGCATGAATGTAGAGCAGATGATAAGAAAGATTCATAACATTTGCAATCATCTCTTTGCCAATGTTATGAATGAAAAGAAGTTGGATGTCGTAGCTCTAAGTTAAACAAAGCTGAAGGGGTAGGGGAGTTTCAATGGGGAGAAACAAATGGGATTAGGTCAGTAGTATCTGAGAGAGATAGAGCTAAAGAAGTTGTAGCAATAATGTTGAAGGATCACTTATGGAAGGAGAAGAGGGAATATAATTGTATAAATTTAAGGATTATGTGGAATAAAATAAGTGTTAGAAGCGAAAATTGGGTTATAATAAGTGTGTACGGACATGTAGATGAGAGGAGTGTAGAGGAGAAAGATTTTGGGAGATGTTAGGTGAGTTATGGGGAGTATTGAACCAAGTGAGAGAGTAATTTTAGTAGGAGACCTAAATACCAAAGTGGGAGAAACGGTTATAGAGGGTGTGGTATGTAAATGATAATTGGAGAGCCTTTGATTCAACTTTGGTACGAGGTAATACATATTTTAAGAAAAAATGATTGATAAGGGTAGGAGAGACATGCTATAGGGCGTAATGAAAGTAGTTGCTGGACTGTTCATCGTAGATAATAATTGAAGGATAGACTTCAGGATGTGCATGATTATTAGAGGAGCCCCAGATATATCAGAGCACTTCTTACTTGAAGCTACAGTGAGAGTAAAATGTAGATGGGATACAAGGAGAATAGCATCAGCAAGAGAAAAAGAGAGAGGTGAAGATTTATAAGCTTATGAAAGAGGCAGTTAGAAAGATGAACTATTGATAGTATAGGTAATGAGGTTGAAGAGGTATAGGGTAGATTTAAGACTGCAGTGACAGAGTGTTCATCAGAAGCGTGAGGCTATAGGAAGGTGGAGGCTGGAGGGAAGAATGGAGATTTGTGGAATGATGTAGTAAAGAGAGTAATAAGAGAGAAAAAGTTACCATATTAGAGTTTTTTACAAAGTAGATGTGATATAAGGAGGGAGGAGTATATGGAGAGAAAGAGAGAGGTTAAGAAAATGGTGAAGGAATGTAAAAGGAGAGCAAATGAGAGAGTGGGTGAGATGCTGTCAACAAATTTTGCTGAGAATAAGAAAAAGCATTAGAATAAGATTTATAAGCTGAGAAAACCTAGGGAACGAATAGATTTAACATTTAAAAATGAAGGAGAAGAGTTATTAGATTGCGAGTTGGAGGCATCGGGAAGATAGAGGGAATATTTTGAGGAACAGTTAAATGTTGATGAAGATAGGGAAGCAGTGATTTCGTGCATTGTCCTAGAATGTATAACTTCTTTTAGGAGTGAGGAAGAGCCAGTTGTAAGTGTGGGAGAGATACATGAGGCAGTGGGTAGAATGAAATGTGGTAAAGCAGCTAGGATTGATGGGATCAAGATAGATATGAATATCAAAATGGTATATAATACCGACAGGTTGCCTATGTATCTTACGAACCAAGATAGATATGTTAAAAGCAGGTGGGGATATTGTTTTGGAATGGTTAGTGCTTTTATTTAATAAATGTATGAAAGAGGGGAAGGAACCTAGGGATTGACAGAGAGCATGCATAGTTCCTTTGTATAGAGGAAAAGCGAGGAAAAGAGATTGTAAGAATTATTGAGGAATAAGCGTACCTGGTAAGGTGCATGGCAGACGAAGATCAGGAACACAGATGAACACGAAGACTTTAGGAAGGGTATGTGAAGACAAGGTGTTTACAGTGAAGCATATATATGAACAGCATTTATATAAGTGTAAAAAAAGTTTTTGTTGCATTTATGGATTTGGGAAAGGCATATGATAGGGCAGATAGGGAAGCAAATATATGGAATGTTGGTAGGTTACTGAAAACACTTAAGAGTTTTTACAAGAAGAGTAAGGCTCACGTATGGGTATGTAGAAGACTGGGAAATTATTTCCCAATAAAAGTAGGCCTTAGACAAGGATGCGTGATGTCACCATGGTTGTTCAAAATATTTATAGTTGGGGTTATAAGAGAAGTGAAAGTTCGGGTGTTAGGAAAAGGTCGCTTTTTGCTGATGACACGGTGCTGTTGGGAGTTTCTTAAGAGAAGTTGCAAAAGTTAGTGGACGAATTTTGGAGAGTTTGTAAAGGAAGTAAATTAAAAATGAACATTGGAAAAAGCATAGTGATGGGGATTACAAAAAAAAATGAAATGAAATAGTAGATATCAGATTGGAGGGAGAAAATATGAAGGAAATGAATGTGTTTAGACATTATGTAGTGGACTGGTTTGTAGATGGATCTATAAAATATAAGACAAACCATAGAAATGACGAGGAAAAAAAGGTGGTTGCTCTGAGAGAGTCTGTGGAGGCAAAGAATGTTATCCACAGAAGCAAAGATGGAAATATATGAGAGTATAGTCGTATCAGCGCTCGTATATTGGTGTGAATCATGGAGAAGGCTGGAGGCAGTGGAGATGTCGTGTCTGAGGGCTAAGTGTGGTGTGAACAGTATGCAGAGAATCTGTAGCTTGGAGATTAGAAGGTTGTGCGGGGTTACTAAAAGTATTATCCAGAGGGCTGAAGAGTGTTTGTTGAGGTAGTTCTGACATTTATAGAATATGAAACAAATAGGAATAACTTGGAGGATGTATAAAGCTGTGGTGGAAGGAAGGCGGGGTAGGGGTTGTCCTAGAAAAGGTTGGAGAGAAGGGATGGAGGAGAGCGTCTTAAATAGGAGTACAGGCAAGTGTTTTTTATGACGTGCTGCTGGAGTGTAAGGAAGGTCTCCAGAATGGGTAATATCCTGTTGATCAGCAATTAAGATATAGTGTAACTTCCGCTTTTTTGATGAATGGTGTTACTGACAGATATTAGGGCAGCCTATATACGCTTTCGCCATCGTAAATATTCTTCCTTAACGACTAACCTAGCCTTTATTAAGGTATCCAACATTGTTTTTGTGTTGGACACACGCGCTTGTTCTTTCATTTCGGTTACAGGAGCTCTTGTGCTCCCGGATCCTAATATCCAAAAATCTTACTGTTTCCCCTACATTTATTTTGTCACTTCCCGCACATGGTATTGTGCATATACTCCTGCGCTAAGCCAGAGTCGTTATTTGATTTCTGCACTAAGTTTTTAACAATTGTTGAAGACCTGGTGGATATTTTAATAACTTTACTGTCAACAATTTTATAAACGTTTGTTGCAACGTCACTGACCGGTAGAACAATTTAACCGAGAGGTTTTTCCTTCAACTGGCTTGGTGTTAGTCTTGTTAAGAATGTGCGTTGCATATTTCCTGCAATCACGTATGAAGTGTAGGAGAAAATATACCAACTGAATGAATGGGTGATGTATGTGCATTCTGCCTCGAGGAACTGCGGAATGAAAATATTGTGAGCTCTCAGAATGAAACATATAAGTACCCGTCTTTTAATTCTGGTGTCATGATGAGAGAAGAAATGTAGAAAATCATTCTTGTTGGTTTACGATAGACTCTACAAGAGTCTATTTTCATCTACGAGTGTGAATACGTTGATAAACAGTAATTGGTTGGCCTACTCATGTGTAAATTTAATAGTAGTTTCCAGAGTGTTGGTGGTGTTGAGGAAGCCACGCACGTATAGAAATTTGGGTACAGTGACCAAAATATCATCCACGTATCGCATCCATATAACTGATCTAGAGACGACAGTTAGGATCCGTCAGGATTCTAGGTCCTCCATGTATCAAGTGGCCAGAACTGCACTAAGGGGTGAACCAATCGCTAGCCCTCTCAGTTGTTTATATCTGATATCTTCAAATCTAAAACAGTTATAACGAACACTTAGTTCGACGAGGCGCATAAAATCCTGGCAGGGTACAGGTAACTCTGTCTCATCAACAATCCTGGCAGGGTACAGGTAACTCTGTCTCATCAACAATCCTGGCAGGGTACAGGTAACTCTGTCTCATCAACAATCCTGGCAGTGTACAAGTAACTCTGTTTCATCAACAATCCTGGCAGGGTACAGGTAACTGTCTCATCAACAATCCTGGCAGGGTACAAGTAACTGTCTCATCAACAATCCTGGCAGGGTACAAGTAACTGTCTCATCAACAATCCTGGCAGGGTACAAGTAACTGTCTCATCAACAATCCTGGCAGGGTACAAGTAACTGTCTCATCAACAATCCTGGCAGGGTACAAGTAACTGTCTCATCAACAATCCTGGCAGGGTACAAGTAACTGTCTCATCAACAATCCTGGCAGGGTACAAGTAACTGTCTCATCAACAATCCTGGCAGGGAACAGGTAACTCCGTCTCATCAACAATCCTGGCAGGGAACAAGTAACTGTCTCATCAAATCCTGGCGGAACAGGTAATCCGTTTATCAACAATCTGGCAGGAAAAGGTAACTCGTCACAACAATCCCGGAGGAACAGTAACTGTCTATCAACAATCTGACGAGGTACAAGATCCATCAACAATCGGTCAATAAGATCCTCCTGGAGGGTACAATGTAAGTCTCTCAACTCGGGAAGGTTGTTTCCAAATTTGGGGTACAGATGTCTTCATCCTGGCAGTACAAGCTGTCTCATTCAGCTTCACATAACTGTTTCATTAAGCTTCAAAAAGTAACTGTTCTCACAATAGGTACAAGTGTTCATCAAACCTCACAGGAACTGTTTCCAAACCTGGCACGGAGGTAACTTCACACAATGGCATGTAACTTATCCAATGGCAGGTACATACTCGTCTCATAACCCCCTGCAGGGTCAGAATGTTTCATCAACAATGGCGGTCACAGTGTCTCATCAACATCCTGGAGTGTTACAAGTAACTTCTCATGTCCTGGCGTCAGTAAGCTTCCACTCGAAAGGGATTCTCATCAATCCTGAGTGTAATGTCTCACACAATTGGGGTTTTTATGTAAGTCTTCAAAAAGGGTATCAGGTAAGCTCATCCACCTAGAGTGTTTCCAATTGGGGGAAAACTTCATCCCAATCTGGCAGCAGTAATGTTTCCAATAGTAAGCTCTCAAAAATCCTGGGGGTACAGGTAAGCTTCAACAACCTGGCAGGGTACAGTAAGCTCTCCAACCAAGTTGTTTCAACTCCTGGCACAAGTGCTCTTCATGTAACTGTCTCATCAACAATCCTGGCAGGGTACAGTAATTCATAACAATCTGGCAGGTACAAGTAACTGTCTCATCAACAATCCTGGCAGGGTCAAGTAACTGTCTCATCAATCCTGGCAGGGTCAAGTAACTGTCTCATCAACAATGGCTACAAGCTGTCTCTCCATTGGCGTACAGTGTTCTCCAATGTAAGTCTTCAACAGAGTGTCTCATCCAATGTAAGCTCATCAACAATTGAGTTCAATATTAGTCTTCACAAGAGGGTTTCATGTACTGTCTTCAATCCCCAGTGTTTCAGTAAGCTTCACAAGTGGTCAGGTAAGCTCATCAACAATGAGAGTTTTCAAGTAAGCTTCAACAAGGAGTGTTTCTCATCAGCTTCAACAGGTTTCGTTTCTATCAAGGGAAGCTTCAACCGGAGGGTTACAAGTAAGCTTCCAACCTGGAGGGACATGTAAGCTTCCAACCGCAGGTTTCAGGTAACGCTTCCAACCTGGAGTGTATCTGTCTCATAGCTCCTCATACAAGCTGTCTTTATCAACAAGGGTACAAGACTGTTTCATCAACAATCCTGCAGGGTTTCAAGTAAGCTTCAACATCTGGCAGGTTACATGTAAGTCTTCCAACCTGGAGGGTTACAGTAAGCTTCAACAACGGAGGGTAAGTAAGTCTATCAACAATCCTGAGGGTTCAAGTAGCTTCCAACCTGGAGGGTTCATGTAAGCTCATCCAACCTGGCAGTGTTACAAGTAAGTCTTCAAACCTCAGGGGAAAAAATTTTCTTTATAACTTCACCGAAATTTTATTTAATGGAAGTGACACCTAGAAAGTTTCTTAATTCAAAGAGGAGTTTTACATGGTAAGTCTCCAAGTGTTTCATGTAGCTTCACCGAGTGTTTCATGTAAGCTTCACCGAGTGTTTCATGTAAGCTTCACAGAGTGTTTCATGTCAGCTTCACCAAGTGTTTCATGTAAGCTTCACCGAGTGTTTCATGTAAGCTTCACAGAGTGTTTCATGTAGCTTCACCAGTGTTTCATGTAAGCTTCACCGAGTGTTTCATATAAGCTTCACCGAGTGTTTCATGTAGCTTCACCGAGTGTTTCTGTAAGCTTCACCGAGTGTTTCATGTAAGCTTCACCGAGTGTTTCATGTAAGCTTCACCGAGTGTTTCATGTAAGCTTCACCAAGTGTTTCATGTAAGCTTCACCGAGATTTTCATGTAAGCTTCATCAGAGTGTTTCATGTAAGCTTCACCGAGTGTTTCATGTAAGCTTCACCGAGTGTTTCATGTAAGCTTCACCGAGTGTTTCACGTAAGCTTCACCGAGTGTTTCATGTAAGCTTCACCAAGTGTTTCATGTGAGCTTCACCGAGTGTTTCATGTAAGCTTCACCAAGTGTTTCATGTAAGATTCAACGAGTGTTTCATGTAAGCTTCACCGAGTGTTTCATGTAAGATTCAACGAGTGTTTCATGTAAGCTTCACCTGTTTCAGTGGCTTCCCAGTGTTTCATGTAAGCTTCACCGAGTGTTTCATGTAAGCTTCACCGAGTGTTTCATGTAAGCTTCACCGAGTGTTTCATGTAAGCTTCACCGAGTGTTTCATGTGAGCTTCACCGAGTGTTTCATGTAAGCTTCACCGAGTGTTTCATGTAAGCTTCACCGAGTGTTTCATGTGAGCTTCACCAAGTGTTTCATGTCAGCTTCACCAAGTGTTTCATGTCAGCTTCACCAAGTGTTTCATGTGAGCTTCACCGAGTGTTTCATGTAAGCTTCACCGAGTGTTTCATGTCAGCTTCACCAAGTGTTTCATGTAAGCTTCACCAGTGTTTCATGTAAGCTTCACCGAGTGCTTCATGTCAGCTTCACCGAGTGCTTCATGTCAGCTTCACCGAGTGCTTCATGTCAGCTTCACCGAGTGCTTCATGTGAGCTTCACCGAGTGCTTCATGTGAGCTTCACCGAGTGCTTCATGTCAGCTTCACCGAGTGCTTCATGTCAGCTTCACCGAGTGCTTCATGTTTCAAGAAAACAAGTCACAGAAAATAAGTCACAATTTTTGCTAGGAAAAAAAGTAACTGGAGAAAATTTAAACACCATAGGTTAGGGTGTGACCTTTTTTACAGTGACTTATTTCCTGGGACATTTTTTCCTGGAGTCTGACTAATCGTACCCAAAAGTTTCGATAAATATTTCGCCAAAACTCCTGCTAGCTTCTATGGGGCGCTGCCAATACCAAATGTAACAGGTCTCATAGGATGTTGCACCTGGTTGGTAACATGTCTCATAGGATTTTGCACCTGGTTGGTAACACGTCTCATAGGATGTTGCACCTGGTTGGTTACAGCCTCGCTGCTAGCAACCAGGTGCAACAGCTTTTTGCCTTCTAACACAACATTTTCGTTTCTAGATTCCTCTAGTAATTTTATCCCATAGTGTGCTGTGAGTCGTACTAAGAAAGTAATTGCTTTCTTTCTTCCGTATATATTCGGGGATGGAGGTGTACACATGTGTTTGTGTCGCTTACATAAACTGGCCTACCATAGGCCAGTAGGCCTGTCGCAGTAGTCTTTTCTAATGTTCTTATGTTCTAGAAAAAAATCATTATGCTTTTTGCATAGCAAAGTAACACATAAATGAAAAAAAAATGTCAGTTTCTTTCAGAAAAATTTCATTACTTTTTTCAAAATTGTTCAATGTTTTTACTCCGTCCACTGGCTAGAGTCTCTGAATATTCTTGTGAAAATTACGTAAACATCATTTTGAGATGTAGCCAGTTTGTGGGAAACAAGATATGGACAGAGAGATCTCTTATAATAATTCTTATAATCATTATGGAGGAAATGTATTTGACTTACCATATTGGTCAGTGTCATGGCAGAATTTAAAAACGAAACACTAATAAATAACAAAAAAAAATAAAGATTTTGTTTTTCATATCATTAATTATAATAACTGACCATCAAATTCTCACAAGTCAGCATCCGTCACTGATTAATTTAAATTTGTTTCACAGATTATTATAATGAGGATCCGACAAAAGTTTCAACCAACGAATGAAATTGAGCGCACTAGTTTTGTGCGCATGCGTGCCAGCGGCATGTCCCTTAGTGCCATCGCCCGAGCGACTGGTGTCAGCGTGTCCACTGTCTACAGGTGGATTCACCGCTGGCTTCACGAAGGCACCATCAGATCAAGGCCTTCCAACCACTTGCTTCTGAAAGCAAATGCCATTCATAATGAATGGACTTTGCGGCCCAGAACTCGACTATTTAGCACGTCTTCAATGGACCACAAGAATTCTCACAAATTCATCAATAAGTACCATTGCTTACACTGTTATATACACGATAACAAGTTCAATCAAAATTTAATGTCCTTCTCCGAGTATTTGCAGCTTCTGACATGGAGATATAAAACACGAACTGCATGTAATATCCTTCTTGATAAATCATTACCAAGGATCACTTCAAGTGACAAAAATAGAATATCTTAATCCGAATTATAGAAAATAATCCGCTGGCGACGGCTAATTAAAACACCGAAATTGACAGGAAAGACAGTAAATGGCTAAATCTAATCTAAATATTTCTAGTCTAAATAAAGACAGCACTGCTTCCACAGAGAAAAACGTAAGAAAAACGATTACGAACGAAACACCTTGACCATGAACACTGACTTCAGATGTCATAATTACACGATTGTAAACAAATCACAGAAAAGGTAGTATATAAACCCGTGACAAGGCAGGCCATTGCCTAATATTTTCAAAACTGTAAACTACCTATTCTACCATAATAATATTTTTATTAAGCCAGATTAATACAGTAGTAAGAACTCTGGCTTAGTTTTAGGGTTAACTTACCAGCGGTTGGAACCTTGCCTATTTTATGAGTAATGACCCACACCGTTGCTTTCTCCTTCGTTCTAAAACGCAACCATTACTAGTTACTGTCATTTGCTGTCATTGTTTATATTATTATTATTATTAATGTTTGTTAAAAATTCAAAAGATAATAAACTTAACCTTAATTAATATAGAACAAATATACAATACTCGTATAAAAGCTCCACGTTAAATATAGATGTCACTCTCAGAAGAAGAGTTATAAACTATATTTCAGTGTCATAGCTACTAACAGGCTTCCTACAGTGTCGGTACAGACAAGCTCACTCAGTGTGTGGCGAGGCTTCCTACAGTGTCGGTACAGACAAGCTCACTCAGTGTGTGGCGAGGCTTCCTACAGTGTCGGTACAGACAAGCTCACTCAGTGTGTGGCGAGGCTTCCTACAGTGTCGGTACAGACAAGCTCACTCAGTGTGTGGCGAGGCTTCCTACAGTGTCGGTACAGACAAGCTCACTCAGTGTTGGCGAGGCTTCCTACGTCGGTGAAGCACTACTCATGGTCAGCCCACAGTGTTGTCAGACAAGCTCACTCAGTGTGTGGCAGGCTTCTAGTGTCGTACAGACAAACTACAGTGTTTGGCGAGGTTTCCCTACAGTGTCATACAGACAAGCTCACTCAGTGTGTGGCGAGGCTCCTACAGTGTCGTACAGACAAGCTCACTCAGTGTGTGGCGAGGCTTCTACAGTGTCAGTACAACAAGCTCACTCAGTGTGTGGCGAGGCTTCCTACAGTGTCGGTACAGACAAGCTCACTCAGTGTGTGGCGAGGCTTCCTACAGTGTCGGTACAGACAAGCTCACTCAGTGTGTGGCGAGGCTTCCTACAGTGTCGGTACAGACAAGCTCACTCAGTGTGTGGCGAGGCTTCCTACAGTGTCGGTACAGACAAGCTCACTCAGTGTGTGGCGAGGCTTCCTACAGTGTCGGTACAGACAAGCTCACTCAGTGTGTGGCGAGGCTTCCTACCCAGGCACACGTTGTGGAGGCTTAACCAGATATTGTCTCAGTAAACTATTATCAACTTACTTGTTTCTTTACTCCTCCTAAGATTATTCTACAACCCAACTCAGATTTTATACCTACTCAGATTATTCTACAAGTAGTGGCAGCACTCGAACTTGGAGGCGTTAATGTCGTAAAACTAAAACTGAAATGTTTATTTCTCTGTAAAGATTACAATGTGGGGTTTAAATATTATAAAATATTAATTACAAAGAAGGCACCTAGCATGCCTAGGCAGTTTTTTTTAATCAAGGATGTATTCATCTGCTGACATTATTTTATAGCACTTTATCAAATATTAAAATCGAACGTTTGAGTGAAAATCATTGGATGAATAAAAGAAACGATAACGATTGTTAAATTTGCAAACTTTTTCTGCTCAAACTTATTAACACAGACCACTACGACGCTCTATACGTCATCACCGTTAATAATAGATAATCTACAAATCTGTTTGAAAAATAAATTAATTTTTCTTATTTCTGTTCATCATAATAACATTAGAATAAACACTGTAGCAAGCTTGCTGGCCCATGCTTGGCACGTCTTTCTCAAACACATTACTTCTCATTTATCAGTTGAAAATGTCTTTCACCGATTAGTAAGACGTACATCACCAGGAATCTTAATTAGAGAAACGTTTCATCTAGGAAGCAGGATTCATCAGTCTCACACTGGCATGAGAATGGAGACTTCTATACTGCAGTCGTAAGTGAGGTGCCTAAGACTTGGAAAGACTCAGCAGTTGAAGATGTGGTCACAGGTGGGTGTGACCTACTAGCAGAAGTAGGTCACACCCATAAGTTGGCAAGACGTTAGCGAAATCTGTGGCCTACCTCATAGGCCTGACATTTTTCCACTAGTTGGCCCCGACTCCATTAGATGATATTATCACATACTCTGTGTGAGATTAATAAAGCCTACTGCTATTTTTGAAAAAAAAATTGTTAATAAAGAAATAAAGATACCAGAGGTTGCACATGTAACTTATTCATCAACTTTTCAATAGAGTAAACTTTTGATACTATGATGTTTTTAACTCTTTCCAAGATATTAACACCAATGACTCGACTTATATTATTCAAACAGATATTATGAACATTTTTATCAACGTTTCTGAAAATATAAATTCTTTACATTTAAAGAATTATATTCCATGTATGGAAATATAAAAACATATTATTAAATTTGAAAAAATCGGAGATATAAATGAAGAGTTTTAGGTTGTGTATATAATATTGGCATCAATGCAACATTGACAACATCAGTACAGGAATCACAATAACAGAATATATCATGCAACATCAGTACAGATCGTACAACATCCGTATATATATAACATCAATTACGGATGTGTATCACAATAGTTCATGTAATACCATTATAAGCCAAACATCAATACAGATTGCATAGCATCAGTACAGGTTGTACAACATCAATACAGGTTGTACATTATCAATACAACTTGTACAACATCAGTACTAGACGTATGGTATCAGTATTTGTCGTAAAACAACTGTACAAGGAGTATACCATCAGTTGCGAGCATTCACCATTAACATCTGACACACTACATAAGCTTAAATAAACGACAGTCAGCGTCAATGAAAGGGCCGCTAAAGTTTTTCGAGTGATTAGGAAAGGAAGATTGAAAAATTATGGAAAAAATGTGTTCTTACCAAAAATAGTGCATCATTGTGGCAACATTTTGGTGTAATCAGTTTGTTTCTATCATATTTCAAAGTATGTTTTTCCTTAAATGTAATTTTTTTGTTCTTGCTGTCATAAATAATACATGTACAAGAGTGGTATACAATACCTTCTTCACGGCTACGACTACCACTACTACTACTAGCCCATCACTTTGGGTATGACCTACTTCCACTGGGGAATCCCTCCTACCAGTGATTATACCCTACCCGTCCCTATCAGCTTACGCCTATTTAAGGTCAAGCCTTCTTACCTGGTCTTCAGAATCTCCTCACCAACGGTGCTGAATACACCAACTCCAAGGCCCAGGGACTGACTACCTCATCTTTTGTATATAGTTCTACTCTCTTCAATTATGTCCTAGAACTCTGTATTGATTAAGCCATTGGATGGCGAAACGTCTACTATAAAGATACCCAGATGTTGTACATGTGTCTTAATAAATAATACATGTTGGCAATTAGTGGTTTTTTTTTTTTTTGTCTCTCTCTCCAAAAATTTCTATTTTTATGATTGTTTCATTCAAAATACACTATATAGCAACATCTCTGATGCCTCCATTCAAGTGCAGGGACTCATGCCACCTCAGGGGCCTCTGGGGTGTCAACAAGTGTTGATGTATGCAACACGCTGAGATTTGGAGCGCCGTATCCATAGATTTACAGCAAAAAATATATGAATAACTCACAAATAAGTTATTAACATTGTGTTCCATTTTTTGCGAAAAGTATTAATAGGATTGTCATGATTTTTGCAGACGTTATTGAGTAATGATGGTTCTACTAGCATGTATATGGGATTTGCAATATTTTTTACCGATCTGTTTTTATTTTTTTTCTCGCCAAAAAATCCTCAAAAAAATCAATAAACTTCAATTTTTTTATATAATGCAATCTATTTGACATTTTCGCTCAAACGGGTTACTGTCAAAATTATCTATCCTTTGTCTTTCATCTGATGTCAACTAGAGCATTGTACATCTTACCAGTTTTGTAGAAAAGGGAGAGTTTTATGACCAATAGAATGTGGCACTATTTATTATTTTATATCTATTTTTTTAAGGCAAAAAGTCACTACAAACACAGCGTGTAGGTTTCAAAGGCTATTTAATTAACTGTAAAAATTTCATTGAAATTGGACCAGAAATAAAAAAATCACTCGAAAAAACCTAGCACCCCTAATGAAGGTCTTACATTATGTATGTATGTATGATATATATGTATATATATATATATATATATATATATATATATATATATATATATATATATATATATATATATATATATATATATATATATATATATATATATTATATATATGTCGTGCCGATTAGGTAAAACTTGCGATTTTGGCTTAAAAAGCAACGCTCTTCTTGCCATATAAGACAAGCGAAAATTTGTGTATGCAATAATTTTGCCAAAATCATTCTGAACCTAACGAAAAAGTATATTTCATTGTGTTTGTTTATTATTAAATTAATGTTAACGTATCTAAAATATATTTAGTTGGGTTAGGCTAAATTAAATTGCGCTTGTTGTAATAAGGTTAGGTAGGTTTTCAAAGTTTCTCTTGGTACAAAATTATAAATTCTTACATTAACATGAATGAAAAAATATATCTTTAAACGTATAAGAAAAATTTTAGAAAGGACTTAATTTTAGATGAGTTCTTGCTAATTGACCAGTTTTACCTAATCGGCACGAATATATATATATATATATATATATATATATATATATATATATATATATATATATAATATATATATATATCGTGCGATTGTAAAACTGGTCAATTCTGCTAATTGACCAGTTTTACCTAATCGGCACGACATATATATATATATATATATATTAAAATATATATATATTGGTAGATAAAAGACTGTTGGGTAGACTTCAGGATGTACTTGTTTATAGAAGGGCCACAGATATATCAGATCACATTTTAGTTGTAGCTACAGTGAGAATAAAAGGTAGATGGGATACAAGGAAAATGGAGGCAGCAAGTCAGAGAGAAGTGAAGGTTTATAAACTAAAGGAGGAGGCAGTTAGGGTAACATATAAACAACTGTTGGAGGACAGATGGGCTAGTGAGAGTATAGACAATGGGGTGGAAGATGTATGGAGTAAGTTTAACAATATAGTGTTAGAGTGTTCAGCAGAAGTTTGTGGTTATAGGAAAGTGGGTGCGGGAGGGAAGAAGAGCGATTTGTGGAATGATGTAAAGAGAGTAGTAAAAGAGAAAAAGTTTGCATTTGCAAGGAGGGAAGAGTATATGGAGAGAAAAAGAGAGGTTAAAAGGGAGGTGAAGCAATGTAAAAAGAGAGCAAATGAGAGACTGGGTGAGAAGTTATAAACAAATTGTTTTGAAAATAAGAAAAAAGTTTTGGAGTGAGATTAATAAGTTGAGAAAGCCTAGGTAAAGAATGGATTTGATAGTTAAAAATAGGAGAGGAGAGTTATTAATTGGAGAGTTAGAGGTATCGGGAAGATGGAGGGAATATTTTGACGAATTGTTAAATGTTGATGAAGATAGGGAAGCTGTGATTTCGTGTATAGGCCAAGGAGGAATAACATCTTATAAGAGTGAGGAAGAACCAGTTATGAGTGTGGAGGAAGTGCGTGGGGCAGTGAGTAGAATGAAAGGAGTTACAGCAGCTGGGATTGATGGAATAAAGATAGATATGTTAAAAGCAGGTGGGGATATAGTTTTGGAGTGGTTAGTGTTTTTATTTAATAAGTGTATGGAAGAGGGTAATGTACCTAGGGATTGCCAGAGAGCATGCATAGTTCCTTTGTACAAAGGCAAAGGGGACAAACTAGAGTGTAAAAATTATAGGGGAATAAGTCTGTTGAGTATACCTGGTAAAGTGTATAGTAGAGTTATTATTGAAAGAATTAGGAGTAAGACGGAGAGCAGGATAGCAGATGAACAAGGTGGCTTTAGGAAAGGTAGGGGGTGTGTAGACTAAGTGTTTACAGCGAAACATATAGGTGAACAGTATTTAGATAAGGGTAAAGAGGTTTTTGTGGCATTTATGGATTTGGAAAAGGTGTATGATAGGGTGGATAGGTGGCAATGTGGCAGATGCTGCAAATGTATGGAATAGGAGGTAGGTTATTGAAAGCGGTGAAAAGTTTTTACTAGGATAGTGAGGCTCAGGTTAGAGTATGTAGGAGAGAGGGAGAATATTTCCCAGTAAAAGTAGGCCTTAGGCAGGGATGTGTGATGTCACCGTGGTTGTTCAATATATTTATAGATGGAGTTGTAAGAGAAGTGAATGCTCGGGTGTTGGCAAGAGGTGTGGGGTTAAATGATAAAGAATCTAACACAAAGTGGGAGTTGTCACAGTTGCTCTTTGCTGATGACACTGTGCTTTTGGGGGAGTCTGAAGAAAAGTTGCAGAGGTTGGTGGATGAGTTTGGTAGGGTATGTAAAAGAAGGAAATTAAAAGTGAATATAGGAAAGAGTAAGGTGATGAGGATAACAAAAAAATTAGATAATGGAAGATTGGATATCAGATATCAGAGAGTATGGAGGAGGTGAATGTGTTCAGATATTTGGGAGTGGATGTGTCAGCAGATGGGAATATGAAGGATGAGGTGAATCATAGAATTAACGAGGGGAAAAAGGTGAGTGGTGCACTGAGGAGCTTGTGGAGACAGAGAACTTTATCCATGAAAGCAAAGAGGGGAATGTATGAGAGTATAGTTATACCACAAATCTTGTATGGGTGTGAGACATGGGTTGTGAATGTTGCAACAAGGAGAAGGCTGGAGGCAGTGGAGATGTCATGTCTGAGGGCAATGTGTGGTGTGAATATTATGCAGAGAATCCATAGTTTGGAGATTAGGAGGAGGTGTGGGATTACCAAAACTATTATCCAGAAGGCTGAGGAGGGGTTATTGAGATAGTTTGGGCATGTAGAGAGGATGAAACAAAATAGAATGACTTCGAGAGTGTATAAATCTGTAGTGGAGGGAAGGTGGGGTAGGGGTCGGCCTAGGAGAGGTTTAAGTTAGGGGTAAAGGAGGTTTTGTGTGCGAGGGACTTGGACTTCCAGCAAGTGTGCGTCAGTATGTTAGATAGGAGCGAATGGAGACAAATGTTTTTTAGGACTTGACGTGCTGTTGGAGAGTAAGCAATGTAACATTTATGAAGGGATTCAGGGAAACCGGCAGGCCGGACTTGATTCCTGGAGATGGGAAGTACAGTGCCGGTACTCTGAAGGAGGGGTGTTAATGTTGCAGTTTTATAACTGTAGTGTAAGCACGCCTCTGGCAAGACAGTGATGGAGTGAATGATGGTGAAGTTTTTCTTTTTCGGGCCACCCTGCCTTGGTGGAAACGACCGATGTGATAATAATATATATATATATATATATATATATATATATATATATATATATATATATATATATATATATATATATATATATATATATATATATGGGCTATGAAACATTGGTAGAACATCATCAATATAGGTTGTGCATCATTTCAGGTCGTACAGCAGCAGAACAAGTTGCCACCCATGTGTGTAGGTGGTACAACAACATAGGTCGTACTTCAGTATTAATCGTACATCAACGTTGGTCTCTCAGCAACAATTGATGTCAGTCGTTATAAGCTGAGAATTTACATTAACGGTACAGATCGCATAATATCAGTTTAAAGTATTCACCACCAGTGTAAGTGAACGACAGTGTAGGTCGTACAGTGTTAGTGCACGACCATCATCAGTAAATGCTAAAATAGCTCACGAAACATCATTATTGCTTGAAGCAAAATACACACAATTCGTACATAACTCTTTGTCATCACAATAACTAGAACAACATCATTATAACTTGTTCAGTATTAATATAACTTTCACAACGTTTAAATAACTCATACAATATAATCCATAAATATTAATTTAACTTTCACAACATCAATATAGCTTCTTCAATATCAGTATTACTCTTACTTCAATATTACTCTTACATCAATATAACTCTTACATTAATATAACTCTTACATCAATATAAATAACTCTTACATCATCAAAAATAAATCAAATAATATTAATATAATTAGCATGAAATCAATAAAACTCAAAGAACATCAATATAATTATTGCAACATCAATATAATTCGTGGAACAAGTATAATTTTTACACCGTTAATGAAACTTTCATAACTTCTGTATAACTCAATAACATCAACAATTCCCTAGATCAAGAGCCCCACACCAGCGTCCCTTGAGGGGACTAGACTCACAGTGATGATGTAGTCCCTGGGGTATGATAAGTTTAATTCTTTGGACCAAGAGCCTTCATTGGCATCAAGGCACCTCCTTTGAGAGGCCCTAAGGAGATGATATCTTCAGTTCCTTGAACCAAAAGCCTCTCACTAGAAAATATACCCGTTTGTGTATTTTTCTTGTCACTTTCTGCCTAAGCCTCCTGAGCCGTACATTTGGGCGACTGAGAAGTAAATATGGGCAAAATGTTGCTGGAAAATGGAAGGAAATTCCCCAGAAGAATAAATCTGAATTAGGAGAGATCGAATTCCTGAACAAATAATTGCATTCGTTTAATCCAAAGTGTCGGATGTATTTGTGTATACCTGAATAAACTTACTTACTTGCTTACTTACTTACTTACTTACTTACTTACTTACTTTTACTTATTACTTACTTACTTACTTACTTACTTACTTACTTGCTTACTTATCTCTCCACTTACTTACCACTTACTACTCACTTACTCCTACTCTACGCTACTCTACCTACTTGCTTACTCTCTTACTTCACTCTTACCACTTCACTTACTTACTTCACTTTACTCACTTACTCTTCACTTACTTACTTCACTTACTTACTTGCTTACTTGCTTACTCTGCTTACTTGCTTACTGCTTACTTGCTTACTCTGCACTTGCTTACTCTGCTTACTTGCTTACTGCTTACTTGCTTACTTGCTTACTTGCTTACTTGTTTACTTGCTACTGCTACCCGCCACTTGCTTACCTCACGCTTACTTGCCTACTCCGCTTACTTGCTTACCGCCACTTGCTTACTTGCTTACTTGCTTACTTGCTTACTCTGCTTACCTACTTTACTTACTTACTTCTTCTTGCTACTCTGCTTACTCTACTTTACCTACTTACTTCATGCCTACTTGTACCTGCTTACCTTCACTTACCACTCACTCACTCTGCTTTACTACTCTTTACCTACTTACTTACTCTACTCTGCTTTACTCACTCATACTACTTACTTACTTGCTTACACTTACTTACCTGCTTGCTTACTTACTTACTTGCTTACTTGCTTCTTACTTATTACTTACTTACGTATCTACTTACTTACTTGCTTACTTCACTTATACTTACCTTACTTACTTCACTTCACTTTACTCTGCTTACTGCTTCACTTACTCACTACTTTACTATTTCTTCACTTGCTTCACTACTTTACTTTTACTTCACTACTCCTACTTACCTTCACTCTACTTGCACTTTACTTACTCTTACTTCACTTCACTTACTTCACAATTGCTTCTCTTACCACTTCACTTCTTACTCACTTACTTACTACCACTCTTACTTCACTCACCTTGCTTCACTTGCCTTACTTCCACCTACTCACTCTACTTACTATCACTCACTTCACTTACTACTCTACTTGCTTACTTGCTACTGCTTCACCTTGCTTCACTTACTACTTGCTACTGCTTACTTCACTTACTTCACTTCTACTACTTACTTCACTCACTCCTTACCACTTCCTTGCTTCACTTCACTCACCTTCACTCTTCCTTCACTCACTCACTTCACTTCACCTCCCCTTGCCACTTGCCTGCTTCACCTTGTTCCTCTTGCCTTGCCTTCGCTTCACTTGCTTCTCCTTCACTTACACTCTTACTTACTTGCTTACTTGCTTACTGCTTCACTTGCACTCTCCTTGCTTTTACTTGCTTACTTGCTTACTTGCTTACTTGCTTACTTGCTTACTTGCTTACTTGCTTACTTACTTACTTACTGCACTTTACTTGAGATAATGAGCGGCGGCCACAGCAGCTGTACTATTGCCCAAAATTTATGTCGAGGAAGCATCAGAATATAAGTAGATTTTACTACTTTTTCTGGATGTAAATCATAGTTCATAATACAAAAAAAAAATATACAAAAAAAATATTATTAACAATTCGCTGAATATGACAGAATAAAATATGTTGGTGCAGCATAGTCGGCCTTTCACGCAGATGATTTTTTTTAACAGTGAATGAATTAGTGTTTACAAACAATCTAATTAGAACTCTTAAGAGGACGGGTTGCAGTTTGACTATCCCAGTTCATAAGCAATACATTACTAAATTGTAGAACTTCGTCCTCTGGATAAATTTTATTGATTTTATTTTTAAGTGAGGAGGAATTGCAGTTCAACTCTTTTAACTGGATGTTTATTAGTTTATTAGATTCATTGTAAGTTATAATAAAATCTATTTCAGATCGAGTTACACCTAAGAAGTTATCAATACAAAATTTCTTAATCAAATTCTGTCCAGACAGACAGTTACATATTTGCAGATGTGACTGTATTGTTGTTTGAACTAGCAGGTGACTTTATGAGCTCCAAACAACACATTCTTTAATATAAATACTTAAGAGAGTCTATTAGGATCGCAGATGGACACTAGAGGCACAGCCGAATATTTATTAATGTGAAAAGTGGAGAACGGTATAGGAGAGGATATGATAGAGACATCTTCGAGTGTCACTTCAGTGACTAGGTCTCACACACTCTCGAAGACTAAATTCCAGAAGGTGCTAAGACCAATGACTAATTCAGCAAACATAAAATAGTTGAGTACACATACACTCAATAATTTCGTGATTTAAAGCATTAATTTATATTTTTATTCCAGTGATGTTGACAGCTTCATGGCCAATTATGTTTTCGTTGATCAGCGGTGCATGTCGGGGAATTCAGCAAACAACAATACCAGATGGTAGGTGAAACAAAATATTAGTATATGATATTAATCAGAAACCATGAAATATTGGTGGGTCACAGTGTAGTAATACGGAAGATATGCAGATACCAGGACCAGTTGGAAATTCACACAAGGTACTGGCATATATAAGTTGCAGAATATTGGTTCGAGAACCTTTTTTGAACAGCACACAATGTAATGGTATAAACAAGCTAGGTAGATATGTAGATATGAGATATTGTTGCTAATTTATATAAAAAAGCACATGTTTGTAGATTACATGAAATACTGATGTACCCCCCCCCCCCCTCTCTCTCTCTCTCTCTCTCTCTCTCTCTCTCTGTTATATATAGGGAGGTACCACCTCCTAAAACTTTACTGGGGACCCTCATCCACAGAGAAGACAATAAACGTACCACAGGGGAAAACTCAAGGTTCTCCCGGGGCTGTTTGAATATTTTCTTTCCACACCCTGTATATATATATATATATATATATATATATATAATATATATATATATTTATAATAATATAATATATATATATATATATATATTTTGTACTTATTAATTGACAGAAAACACAAACATAAACACATTATGAATCTCTATATATATATATATATATATATATATATATATATATATATATATATATATATATATATATAATCAATAACTTTCCCCTGCACTAGCCAGGGGTCGAACCCATGATGCTTGGCCCCCTCATGGTGAGCGAAAAAACATGACGATCAGTCCACTGAAACCACAATCCAGTAGAACTGGATGTTGTACTCGCTACCCAAGGACATACGGTAGTGGGACGCCTCTAACTAATTTCATTCTACCTCTGTTGGACT
>WNWK01019713.1:0-37203 GCA_009830355.1 Cherax destructor | reverse complement strand
AGCTCCAAATGCGGGGGGTCCCTCTGGCACCCGGGTTTACCTCTGGCACCCTGTTTTTCTTGCACCCTGGAAAAACCCCCCCCCGCTTTAACACCTGGGTATCCGTGCACTTATGGTTCACTCTACTGGGTTTAGATTTGTTTTTGTTTTTACCTACACCACAACACTGCTGGTTTTTCTTATGATGACTGGAAGATATAGGGACTTATGTTAGTGAAATCGTTCACTGACAACTCACAATTTCGACACTGTTTACCGAATTTTTCAGCGGGACAAAAGTTTTTCCCCAGGATTGTCCCTTTTTTTCGTATTTCATAAATTTTTATATCAATGTAATCACTAGATTTTGGTCAGGTATACTAACATTTAAAAAATTATCGATACACGGACTTGCTGGTAAGGACCCGGGCCGCTGGAACTGATTTCAAACAGGGGAAACCTTGGGGCCTACACTTCCCCCTTTTGTTTTCACTTAACATCTATTAACTTTGTATACTATGGCACCACTGATATATTCACTATACAGATCTATCTTCACCCTATTTTCAGGGGGATTTTCCCTTTCCTCTGACAAATAAACGTTCTGTTTTGATTATTTCACACGGCACTAAGTTCCCCTCTGGCTTTATGGCACTATGTTCTGGCACACTAATTCCCTTGTTTTTTGTCTCTGTATAACTGTTTTCTGCCTGGTTTGTTGCGATGTTGTTGGTGATGCACCCCATCCTGTCTACCCAGCTGCCTTCCTGCCTCCACTGTGAATACTTCCCTAAACCTTGAGTTGAGCTCCTCACATACCTGTTGATCATTACTTGTGAGTTCCCCATCTTCTCTCCTCAGCCTTATCACCTGGTCCTTGACTGTTGTCTTCCTTCTGATGTGACTGTACATCAGTTTCGGGTCAGACTTTACTTTCGATGCTATGTCATTTTCGTACTGTTTCTGGGCCTCCCTCCGTACCTGTGCATACTCGTTTCTAGCTCTTTGACTAATCTCCTTGTTTACCTGGGTTCTTTGCCTTCTGTACCTTTTCCATTCTCTGACACTCCGAGTCTTCGCTTCCCTGCACCTTTGGGTAAACCAGGGGCTCTTTCTGGCCTTCCCGTTTAATCTTTTTCCTCTGGGTATAAACCGTTCCTCTGCCTCCTTGCACTTTGTCGCTACGTATTCCATAGTTTCATTTACTGACTGTCCTTCCATTTCCCTTTCCCACAGAACCTCCTGCAGAAAATTCCTCATACCCATGTAATCCCCTCTTTTAAAGTCTGGTATGTCTCTTTCAGCACCGTTTTCCCTCTCCACCTGTAGCTCTACAATGTACTCAAAACTCAGCACCATATGGTCGCTGGCTCCCAGGGGGCTCTCGTGAGTTATGTCCTCGATGTCTGAGCTGTTCAGGGTGAATACAAGGTCCAGCCTTGCTGGTTCGTCCTCTCCTCGATCTCTCGTCGTGTCCCTGACATGTTGGTGCATCAGGTTTTCCAGTACCACGTCCATCATCTTGGCTCTCCAAGTTTCTGGACCCCCACATGGTTCTTGGTTCTCCCAGTCGATCTCCCTGTGGTTGAAATCGCCCATGACCAGTAACTTCGCTCTGCTCATGTGTGCTTTTCTTGCCACCTCCGCCAGGGTGTCCACCATTGCTCTGTTGTTCTCGTCATACTCATCTCCTGGCCTCCTGCAGTTCTGTATTGGGTTATACATCACTGCAATGACTATCTTGTGCTCCCCAGACTGGATGGTACCTACTATAAAGTCCCTTTCTCTACACACCACCATTCCTTCCATTTCCTCGAATCTTCAATGGTTCCTTACGAGCAGTGCGACCCCTCCTACCCCCCTGCTCCTTCTATCTTTCCTCAGGATCTGATATCCCTGTCTGAAGATTGCGTCTGTTATTGTCTCATTTAGTTTAGTTTCTGTGACTGCTATGATGTCTGGGTACATTTCACCTATTCTTTCATTCCACTCTTCATACTTATTCGTGATTCCATCCGCATTTGTGTACTAAACCTTCAACATAGTTTCCAATACTGTGGCCCTGGGGGGATCTTGGTGGGTTGGGGGGGTTGTGGGCAGGGTTCCCATAGGGGGTTGTTGCATGGGTGGGGGGGTTGTATGGTTGGAGTGTGGGCTAATGGGGTGGGGTTTGTGATGGGGTGGGCTAGTTGTGATGGTGGGTTTTGGGTTGCTTTGGTGGGGACAGGGGAAATGAGTGTGTGTGTGTGTGTGTGTTTGATAAAATATATGGTTGCCGTTGGGTTGCTGTGATTTGAGGCCCTCCGTGAGTGCTTCTGGTGGGTGTGTTTGTCCTGCTTGGGCCTGGTGCCCTCTGTACCTCGCTGTCTCCTCCTCTCTCTCTTCGATTTCTTATCCTCTCCTTTTGGGCCTCCCTTTCTTCCTGTGTTCTGTCCCGATGTAGGTATACATCCTGGTACTCCTGAGTCGCCCTCAGCCGTGCTTTCTCTTGCAGGATCATGGTACGGGCTGATTCTGCAGTGAAGATTACTTTGAGGGGCCGATTTCTTCCCCTTGTGTACCACCCTGTTGCTAGCATGATACCTTTAATCCTTTCTTTCTCCTGTTTTCTTCTGTCATGAGTGACCCCTTCGACTTCATTAAGGCCGTAGATAAAGATCGACTTCTCCGTTTCCTCCTCCCACTGTGTCTCCCTTTGCATCGTCAGAGATGCATTAGCATCTACCGGTTCTGCCATGGTTGTATCCCCTGTGTTGTTCCTCTGTGTGTCCGGCCTACTCATTTGCCCCTGTCCACTGCTGTATATTGTTGGGGTCTCTGCGTTTAGTGTGTCTGCTGCTTTGTCTACCCTCTCATGTGTTGTTTCTGCGCCCTCATTCGTTGCTTTTTTGGCACCCTTCTTGTCCCTGGCTGCTTTTTCTATATCCCTCTCGTGCGGTGTTAGTATCCTACTCATCTTGCTTCGGGCCCCACGTGTGTCTGACAGTGCCTGAGCATACAAGAGAGAACTGGCGGTAGTATTGTTGTTGGGTATATGGGCCACTGCTGGTGGCCCAGCAGCTGCTGGTGGCCACCACTGCTGGTGGCAGCAGCAGCAGGCCGCCACCAGCTCTATTCATACAATGTATATAATTTATAAATAAGAAATATTTACACTTAAATTTATAAATACATATTTACACTTTAATAGGTAGTAGGTTGGTAGACAGCAACCGCCCAGGGAGGTACTACCGTCCTGCCAAGCGAGTGTAAAACTAAAGCCTGTATTTGTTTTACATGATGGTAGGATTGCTGGTGTCTTTTTTCTGTCTCATAAACATGCAAGATTTCAGGTATGTCTTGTTACTTCTACTTACACTTAGGTCACACTACACATTCATGTACAATCATATGTATATACACACACCCCTCTGGGTTTTCTTCTATTTTCTTACTAGTTCTTGTTCTTATTTCCTCTTATCTCCATGGGGAAGTGGAACAGAATTCTTCCTCCGTAAGCCATGCGTGTCGTAAGAGGCGACTAACATGCTGAGAGCAAGGGGCTAGTAACCCCTTCTCCTGTATATATTACTAAATGTAAAATGGGAAACTTTCGTTTTTCATTTTGGGCCACCCCACTTCGGTGGGAAACGGCCGACGTGTTGAAAGAAAGAAAGATTTACACTTTAATTTATAAATAAGGAAAATTCACACTTCTATAAATAAGAAAGATTTACACTTACCATGGACGAGATGTTGGCAGAGGGCGGCTCTAGTCTGCGTCCCTATATTCCTCGGACAAACAATGGAGGAGTTAGGTTTCGTGTCGTCATTTTTCTATCGATTAATGGCTTAACTTACTTGCTACACTGTTAATGCTACACTTTATCGCTGGCTGATGCTATAGCCTTTATCGACTCCACTTTGATACTTTGCTACGATTTCTTTCTTTAATTCTATGGTGTTCCTCACTTTCTTTACCAAAGGACTGACACTAGGAGCTTTCTTTGGGCCCATGGTGGCTTATTTAGCAGTCACACAATAATCAAGGGCTGAAAACAATGGATTGTTAAGAAATGTTTTGTATGAACTCGCAGGATAATGTTCACTCAACCAGAAACAATGCTACACTGCCTGAGAATGTGCGTGAGAGGCGGGCTTGTGGGCTTTGTATGTGCGCTGGGCACTGGACAGGTTACGTACCATGAACGAAAACGGAGGTAATCACAAGAAAACGGAGGAAAATTTTCCCCAAAAAATCTGCACGAAAACGGAAGGTTGACTGTATATGTAGCTCCATAAATGTGTGCGCGCTTCAGATTAATCAGTCTTATGGACTAAAGAACTTTTATCAATGTTTAGGGACTAAATACTTCAGATCTTTTCAACTGTCTCCAGTATTTTGGTTAACTCTGTATTTGACTGAAGTCTTTTAGGCAAGCCAAAGTTTTGGAAACAGACACAAAGATGTTGTACATGTCTTGTCTACTCTTCATTTTTTATATATTTTTTTTTTCATTACAGGTACAATATATTGACCATGGAAATGAAGGAATAGTACTAGCAAAATTTGTGAAAAAGCTTGACCTTGGTATGGTAAAACGTCTGCCAGCACAGGCCATTCCATGTATCTTGAATAGCGTCACTAGGAAGCCTCTGAAACAGGAGGATATTCATGAGGTGAGGATACTTTGTTTTTCTTGTAACTGCTATATTAAATATTATTAGTAGACAAGTTGTTGTGGTTGGGGATCTTAATGCTAAAGTGGGTAAAAATGTTGTGGAGGGAGTAGTAGGTAAATTTGTGGTGCCAGGGGTAAATGTAAATGGGGAACCATTAATTGAGCTATGTGTAGAAAGAGGTTTGGTAATAAGTAATACATATTTTATGAAAAAGAGGATAAATAAGTACTCAAGGTATGATATAGCACGTAATGAAAGTAGTTTGTTAGATTATGTATTGGTAGATAAAAGGTTGATGGGTAGGCTTCAGGATGTACATGTTTATAGAGGGGCAACAGACATCTTTCTTCTTTCAACACGTCGGCCGTTTCCCACCGAAGCGGGGTGGCCCAAAATGAAAAACGAAAGTTTTCCCTTTTACATTTAGTAATATATACAGGAGAAGGGGTTACTAGCCCCTTGCTCCCGGCATTTTAGTCGCCTCTTACGACACGCATGGCTTACGGAGGAAGAATTCTGTTCCACTTCCCCATGGAGATAAGAGGAAATAAGAACAAGAACTAGTAAGAAAATAGAAGAAAACCCAGAGGGGTGTGTATATATATATGCTTGTACATGAATGTGTAGTGTGACCTAAGTGTAAGTAGAAGTAGCAAGATGTACCTGAAATCTTGCATGTTTATGAGACAGAAAAAAGACACCAGCAATCCTACCATCATGTAAAACAATTACAGGCTTTCGTTTTACACTCACTTGGCAGGACGGTAGTACCTCCCTGGGTGGTTGCTGTCTACCAACCTACTACCTAGGCAACAGACATATTGGATCATTATTTAGTTGTAGCTACAGTTAGAATAAAAGGTAGATGGGACAAAAAGAAAATGGCAACAGCCAATAAGAGAGAGGTAAAAGTGTATAAACTAAGGGAGGAGGAAGTTAGGGTGAAATATAAGCAACTATTGCCAGAAAGGTGGGCTAGTGCAAGTATGATTAGTGGGGGTTTGAAGAGAGTTGGGATAGTTTTAAAAATCCAGTATTAGAATGTGGGGCAGAAGTTTGTGGCTATAGGAGGGTGGGTGCAGGAAGAAAGAGGAGTGAGTGGTGGAATGAAGAAGTAAAGGGTGTGATAAAAGAGAAAAAGGTAGCTTATGAGAGGTTTTTACAAAACAGAAGTGTTAATAGAAGAGCAGAGTATATGGAGAGTAAAAGAAAGGTGAAGAGAGTGGTGAGAGAGTGCAAAAGGAGAGCAGATGAAAGAGTGGGGCCCCTCAACAGTGACCTGTCACCCCACAACCAGAGGGGTAAGTGCCCAACTGAATAATCCCTAACTGTCACTGCCTGTTACCATTACCATCTACTCCAAAGAAGTACTCTCAGAAAAAGTGTGTTGTGTGTGCTTACACTAAACAGTGACCCCAAGTGCGAAGAGACACGATTCATACAGAGTGGGGTGGCACTCTGTATGAATCCATGTTTCTTCGAGTATCATACAGTGGTGGACTTCTAGAAACATAAATGGGACCTGTAAATACCTTGTATATATATGTAAACAATAGTATGTGATTATAGGTAGTAGGTTGGTAGACAGCAACCACCCAGGGAGGTACTACCGTCCTGCCAGGTGACTGTGAAACAGAAACCTGAAACTGTTTTACATGATGGTAGGATTGCTGGTGTCTTTTTTCTGTCTCATAAACACGCTGGATAACAGGTATATCTAGCTACTTCTACTTACACTTTAGGTCACACTACACTGGCATACACATGCATATATATACATACACACATCTAGGTTTTTCTTCTTTTTCTTAATAGCTCTTGTTCCTTTTATTTTCTCTATTGTCCATGGGGAAGTGGAAAAGAATCTTTCCTCCGTAAGCCATGCGTGTCGTATGAGGCGACTAAGATGCCGGGAGCAATGGGCTAGTAACCCCTTCTCCTGTACAAATCTACTAAAAACGAGAAGAAGAAAACTTTATAAAATTGGGTTGTCTGAATGTGCGTGGATGTAGTGCGTGATGATAAGAAAGAGATGATTGCCGATGTTATGAATGAAAAGAAGTTGGATGTCCTGGCCCTAAGCGAAACAAAGCTGAAGGGGGTAGGCGAGTTTCAGTGGGGAGAAATAAATGGGATTAAGTCAGGAGTATCTGAGAGAGTTAGAGCTAAGGAAGGGTAGCAATAATGTTGAAGGATCAGTTATGGAAGGAAAAGAGGGAATATAAATGTGTAAATTCAAGGATTATGTGGATTAAAATAAGGGTCGGATGCGAAAAGTGGGTCATAATAAGCGTGTATGCACCTGGAGAAGAGAGGAGTGTAGAGAGAGAGAGAGATTTTGGGAGATGTTAAGCGAATGTATAGGAACTTTTGAACCAAATGAGAGAGTAATTGTGGTAGGGGACCTAAATGCTAAAGTGGGAGAAACATGCAGAGAGGGTGTAGTAGGTAAGTTTGGGGTGCCAGGTGTAAATGATAATGGGAGCCCTTTGATTGAACTTTGTATAGAAAGGGGTTTAGTTATAGGTAATACATATTTTAAGAAAAGAGGATAAATAAGTATACAAGATATGATGTAGGGCGTAATGACAGTAGTTTGTTGGACTATGTATTGGTAGATAAAAGACTGTTGAGTAGACTTCAGGATGTACATGTTTATAGAGGGGCTACAGATATATCAGATCACTTTTTAGTTATAGCTACAGTGGGAGTAAAAGGTAGATGGGATACAAGGAAAATAGAATCAGTAAGTAAAGAGAGGTGAAGGTTTATAAACTAAAAGAGGAGGCAGTTAGGGTAAGATATAAACAACTATTGGAGGATAGATGGGCTAGTGAGAGTGTAGGCAATGGGGTCGAAAATGTATGGGGTAGATTTAAAAATGTAGTGTTAGAGTGTTCAGCAGAAGTTTGTGGTTACAGGCGAGTGGGTGCGGGAGGGAAGAGGAGCGATTGGTGGAATGATGATGTAAAGAGAGTAGTAAGGGAGAAAAGTTAGCATATGAGAGGTTTTTACAAAGTAGAAGTGATGCAAGGAGGGAAGAGTATATGGAGAGAAAAAGAGAGGTTAAAAGAGTGGTGAAGCAATGTAAAAGAGAGCAGATGAGAGAGTGGGTGAGATGTTATCAGCAAATTTTGTTGAAAATAAGAAAAAGTTTTGGAATGAGATTAATAAGTTGAGGAAGCCTAGAGAACAAATGGATTTGACAGTTAAAAATAGGAGAGGAGAGTTATTAAATGGAGAGTTAGAGGTATCGGGAAGATGGAGAGAATATTTTGAGGATTTGTTAAATGTTGATGAAGACAGGGAAGCTGTGATTTCGTGTGTAGGGCAAGGAGGAATAACATCTTGTAGGAGTGTGGAAGAGCCAGTTGTGGGTGTAGGGAAGTTCGTGAGGCAGTGGGTAGAATGAAAGGGGTAAGGCAGCTGGGATTGATGGGATAAAGATAGAAATGTTAAAAGCAGGTGGGGATATAATTTTGGAGTGGTTGGTGCTATTATTTAATAAATGTATGGAAGAGGGTAAGGTACCTAGGGATTGGCAGAGAGCATGTATTGTTCCTTTGTATAAAGGCAAAGGGGACAAAAGAGAGTGCAAAAATTATAGGGGAATAAGTCTGTTGAGTGTACCTGGTAAAGTGTATGGTAGAGTTATTATTGAAAGAATTAAGAGTAAAACAGAAAGCAGGATAGCAGATGAACAAGGGGCTTTAGGAAAGGTAGGGGTGTGTAGACCAAGTGTTTACAGTGAAACATATAGGTGAACAGTATTTGGATAAGGGTAAAGATGTTTTTGTGGCATTTATGGATTTGGAAAAGGCGTATGATAGGGTAGATAGGGGGCAATGTGGCAGATGTTGCAGGTGTATGGAATAGGAGGAAGGTTACTGAAAGCAGTGAAGAGTTTTTATGAGGATAGTGAGGCTCAGGTTAGTGTGTGTAGGAGGGAAGGGGACTATTTCCCAGTAAAAGTGGGCCTTAGACAAGGATGTGTGATGTCACCGTGGTTGTTCAATATATTTATAGATGGGGTTGTAAGAGAAGTGAATGCGAGGGTCTTGGCAAGAGGTGTTGGGCTAAAAGATAAGAAGCAAATACAAAGTGGGAGTTGTCACAGTTGCTTTTTGCTGATGACACTGTGCTTTTGGGAGATTCTGAAGAGAAGCTGCAGAGGTTGGTGGATGAATTTGGTAGGGTGTGTAAAAGAAGAAAATTGAAAGTGAATATAGGAAAGAGTAAGGTGATGAGGATAACAAAAAGAATAGGTGACGAAAGATTGGATATCAGATTGGAGGGAGAGAGTATGGAGGAGGTGAATGTATTCAGATATTTGGGAGTGGACATGTCGGCGGATGGGTCTATGAAGGATGAGGTGAATCATAGAATTGATGAGGGGAAAAGGGTGAGTGGAGCACTTCGAGTCTGTGGAGACAAAGAACCTTGTCCATGGAAGTAAAGAGGGAATGTATGAGAGTATAGTTATACCAACGCTCTTATATGGGTGTGAAGCATGGGTGATGAATGTTGCAACGAGGAGAAGGCTGGAGGCAGTGGAGATGTCATGTCTGAGGTCAATGTGTGGTGTGAATATAATGCAGAGAATTCGGAGTTTGGAAATTAGGAGGAGGTGCGGGATTACCAAAACGATTGTCCAGAGAGCTGAGGAGGGGTTGTTGAGGTGGTTTGGACATGTAGAGAGAATGGAACGAGACAGAGTGACTTCGAGAGTGTATAAATCTGTAGTGGAGGGAAGGCGGGTAGGGGTCGGCCTAGGAAAGGTTGGAGGGAGGGGGTAAAGGAAGTTTTGTGTGCGAGGGGCTTGGATTTCCAGCAAGCATGTGTGAGCGTATTTGATAGGAGTGAATGGAGGCATATGGTTTTTAATACTTGACGTGCTGTTGGAGTGTGAGCAAAGTAACATTTATGAAGGGATTCAGGGAAACCGGCAGGCCGGACTTGAGTTCTGGAGATGGGAAGTACAGTGCCGGCACTCTGAAGGAGGGGTGTAAATGTTGCAGTTTTATAACTGTAGTGTAAAGCACCCTTCTGGCAAGACAGTGATGGAGTGAATGATGATGAAAGTTTTTCTTTTTCGGGCCACCCTGCCTTGGTGGGAATCGGCCGATGTGTTAATAAAAAAAAAAATAATAAAAAATAGTATGTGATTGAACCAGGTGTACAAATTTATTTATCAGTGTGAACATGTGTGTTTGTGACAGTATGATTACTAATTCAGTACCAAACATTTGTGTCTAAACAAGAATTGGCAATGAAATCAAAAGATCTGCATCAAAACATTATTATCATAGCATGAAAACAACAGAAAATGGAAAAGAATTGGAAAAAATCGATAAATGTTTATTGTTTCTGCAAGCGGCAGTGCTCCATGTTGCCGACACCTCATCATTTAACACCAACTTCGCGGGCTTATATCTCGGTAAGTACTGGCCCAAAAAGTTTCTTTTTTTATCCTATCCCATTTCTAAAAATGCACTCTTCATTTAACCCTTTGATTGTTGCAACCCCTAATCCTGAGTGCTATCCTGTTGTTGCAAAATTTAAAAAAAAAAAAAAAATTCTTATGAAATGATAGAGAATCTTTTCCCGATGGTAATGACACGAAAAGTATGATTCACTGAAACAAGAGGAGATATAAAAAAGACCTGGAACACACACTCACAGATTATGGGCACCCACAAACTGAAAAAAACTAGGGATATTGTCCTAACTAAACCAAACAAAACACCACTACAGCCTATTGATACAGTTAACAAGATAAATGACTTCTTCTCAACCATAGGATCAAATCTTGCCAGTAAACTCCCAGATACCAATGCCCGAGCAAGTGATTATCTAGATGGTAATTTCCCATCCTCCTTCTATCTTGCACCTACTGAACCCACTGAAGTCACCATGATAATCAAGTCACTTAAAAATAAATCAGGGCATCTGTCTCAAGTCCCACCATTAATATACAAACGAGCCGCTCATGTCCTTTCATATGCTATTTCATTACTTTTTAACAAATCACTAGAAACAAGCACTTTCCCGACACTACTCAAAACAGCTAGGGTTACACCAATACACAAAGGTGGTGACCCCACAGACGTAAACAACTATAGGCCAATATCAAACTTACCGTTGCTATCCAAAATCTTCGAGAAACTTTTGCACAAGAGATTATACTCGTTTATAACGACACAAAGCATACTCAACCCCTGCCAATTTGGCTTCAGGAAAAATAAAAGCACTAACGATGCAATAGTAAAAATGATAGACCTGCTTTACATTATTTTTTTTATTATTATTAACACATCGGCCGATTCCCACCAAGGCAGGGTGGCCCGAAAAAGAAAAACTCGTCATTCACTCCATCACTGTCTTGCCAGAGGGGTGCTTTACACTACAGTTATAAAACTGCAACATTAACACCCCTCCTTCAGAGTGCAGACACTGTACTTCCCATCTCCAGGACTCAAGTCCGGCCTGCCGGTTTCCTGAATCCTTCATAAATGTTACTTTGCTCTCACTCCAACAGCACGTCAAGTATTAAAAACCATTTGTCTCCATTCACTCCTATCAAATACGCTCACACATGCTTGCTGGAAGTCCAAGCCCCTCGCACACAAAACTTCCTTTACCCCCTCCCTCCAACCTTTCCTAGGCTGACCCCTACCCCGCCTTCCCTCCACTACAGATTTATACACTCTCAAAGTTATTCTGTCTCGTTCCATTCTCTCTACATGTCCGAACCACCTCAACAACCCCTCCTCAGCTCTCTGGATAATAGTTTTGGTAATCCCGCACCTCCTCCTAATTTCCAAACTCCGAATTCTCTGCATTATATTCACACCACACATTGACCTCAGACATGACATCTCCACTGCCACCAGCCTTCTCCTCGTTGCAACATTCATCACCCATGCTTCACACCCATATAAGAGTGTTGGTATAACTATACTCTCATACATTCCCTTCTTTACTTCCATGGACAAAGTTCTTTGTCTCCACACACTCCGAAGTGCTCCACTCACCCTTTTTCCCCTCATCAATTCTGATTCACCTCATCCTTCATAGACCCATCTGCTGACATGTCCACTCCCAAATATCTGAATACATTCACCTCCTCCATACTCTCTCCCTCCAATCTGATATCCAATCTTTCGTCACCTAATCTTTTTGTTATCCTCATCACCTTACTCTTTCCTATATTCACTTTAAATTTTCTTCTTTTACACACCCTACCAAATTCATCCACCAACCTCTGCAACTTCTCTTCAGAAACTCCAAAAAGCACAGTGTCATCAGCAAAAAGCAATTGTGACAACTCCCACTTTGTATTTGATTCTTTATCTTTTAACCCCAGACCTCTTGCCAAGACCCTCGCATTCACTTCTCTTACAACCCCATCTATAAATATATTGAACAACCACGGTGACATCACACATCCTTGTCTAAGGCCCACTCCTACACACACTAACTTGAGCCTCACTATCTTCATAAAAAAACTCTTCACTGCTTTCAGTAACCTACCTCCTATTCCATACACCTGCAACATCTGCCACATTGGCCCCCTATCCACCCTATCATACGCCTTTTCCAAATCCATAAATGCCACAAAAACCTCTTTACCCTAATCCAAATACTGTTCACCTATATGTTTCACTGTAAACACTTGGTCTACACACCCCGTAAATTTCCTAAAGCCCCCTTGTTCATCTGCTATCCTGCTTTCTGTCTTACTCTTAATTCTTTCAATAATAACTCTACCATACACTTTACCAGGTACACTCAACAGACTTATTTCCCTATAATTTTTGCACTCTCTTTTGTCCCCTATGCCTTTATACAAAGGAACAATACATGCTCTCTGCCAATCCCTAGGTACCTTACCCTCTTCCATACATTTATTAAATAATAGCACTAACCACTCCAAAACTAAATCCCCACCTGCTTTTAATATTTCTATCTTTATCCCATCAATCCCAGCTGCCTTACTCCCTTTCATTCTACCCACTGCCTCACGAACTTACCCCACACTCACAACTGGCTCTTCCACACTCCTACAAGATGTTGTTCCTCCTTGCCCTATACACGAAATCACAGCTTCCCTATCTTCAACATTTAACAACTCCTCGAAATATTCCCTCCATCTTCCCGATACCTCTAACTCTCCATTTAATAACTCTCCTCTCCTATTTTTAACTGTCAAATCCATTTGTTCCCTAGGCTTTCTCAACTTATTAATCTCACTCCAAAACTTTCTTATTTTCAACAAAATTTGTTGATAACATCTCACCCACTCTCTCATTTGCTCTCTTTTTACATTGCTTCACCACTCTCTTAACCTTTTTTTTTTTCTCTCGATATACTCTTCCCTCCATGCATCACTTCTACTTTGTAAAAACCTCTCATATGCTAACTTTTTCTCCCCTACTACTATCTTTACATCATCATTCCACCAATCGCTCTTCTTCCCTCCCGCACCCACTCGCCTGTAATTACAAACTTCTGCTGAACACTCTAACACTACATTTTTAAATGTACCATATACATCTTCGACCCCATTGCCTACACTCTCACTAGCCCATCTATCCTCCAATAGTTGTTTATATCTTACCCTAACTGCCTCCTATTTTAGTTTATAAACCTTCACCTCTCTCTTACTTACTGCTTCTATTTTCCTTGTATCCCATCTACCTTTTACTCCCACTGTAGCTATAACTAAAAAGTGATCTGATATATCTGTGTCCCCTCTATAAACATGTACATCCTGAAGTCTACTCAACAGTCTTTTATCTACCAATACATAGTCCAACAAACTACTGTCATTACGCCCTACATCATATCTTGTATACTTATTTATCCTCTTTTTCTTAAAATATGTATTACCTATAACTAAACCCCTTTCTATACAAATTTCAATCAAAGGGCTCCCATTATCATTTACACCTGGCTCCCCAAACTTACCTACCACACCCTCTCTACATGTTTCTCCTACTTTAGCATTTAGGTCCCCTACCACAATTACTCTCACTTGGTTCAAAAGTTCCTATACATTCGCTTAACATCTCCCAAAATCTCTCTCTCTCCTCTACACTCCTCTCTTCTCCAGGTGCATACACGCTTATTATGACCCACTTTTCGCATCCGACCCTTATTTTAATAGATATAATCCGTGAATTTACACATTTATATTACCTCTTCCTCTTCCATAACTGATCTTTGAACATTATTGCTACCCCTTCCTTAGCTCTAACTCTCTCAGATACTCCTGACTTAATCCCATTTATTTCTCCCCACTGAAACTCGCCTACCCCCTTCAGCTTTGTTTCGCTTAGGGCCAGGACGTCCAACTTCTTTTCATTCATAACATCAGCAATCATCTCTTTCTTATCATCCGCACTACATCCACGCACATTCAAACAACCCAGTTTTATAAAGTTTTTCTTCTCTTTTTTAGTAAAAGTGTAAAGGAGAAGGGGTTACTAGCCCATTGCTCCTGGCATTTTAGTCGCCTCATACGACACGCATGGCTTACAGAGGAAAGATTCTTTTCCACTTCCCCATGGACAATAGAGAAAATAAAAAGAACAAGAGCTATTAAGAAAAAGAAGAAAAACCTAGATGTGTGTATGTATATATATGCATGTGCATGCCTGTGTAGTGTGACCTAAAGTGTAAGTAGAAGTAGCTAGATATACCTGCTTTACATAGCACTCGAAAATAAGGAATATCCATTAGGACTATTTATTGACCTAAGGAAAGCTTTCGACACAGTAAACCACTGCATCCTACTCCACAAACTTGACCACTATGGAATAATAGGTCATGCACTTGCATACTTCAAACCTACCTCACTAAAAGGTATCAGTATGTAACCATTAACCCTTTCGGGGTTGGTGCCGTACTAGTACGTTTTACGAGCAGGGGTTGGTGCCGTACTAGTACGCCCAAATTCTAGCGGCCTCAATTTAAGCAGTAAACGTCTGGTAGGCATACATATGAAAGAATGGATCTGTGTCGTCAGTGTGCGCAGTATAAAAAAAATCCTGCAGTACACACTGCATAATGAGAGAAAAAAAACTGACCGTTTTTTTTCGATTAAAACAGCGACTTTCCAGTCGATTTTCGTATGGTATTTATTGATGTATTCTCGTTTTCTTGGTCTCATTTGATAGAATGGAAGATATATTACAGATGAAAATTGGTAAATAGGCGGTTTCTTGTACTCAATCGATAGAAGGAATGGAGTTCTAGCGAAATAGCTATAATTTTAGGAGACTGAAACAGTGGAATTTGTCGAAAATAGGGCTCAAAGTGGGCAAAATCGCCGATGCGTAAGTGTCATGGCTACCGCTAACTTCGCGAAAGCATAATTCCGTTACTTTAAGATCAAACTTCATAATTTTGGTGGCGTTATGATCAGAAAAAGATTCTATATCATTTCATAAGAAAAAATTAATATTTTTTTTTCCAAAAAATTTTCGACCCCAGGAACACTTTCCTGAGAAGGCCTGTCGACCCCCAAAGGGTTAAAGACACATCTTCCACGACACGACCACTTGACACCGGAGTACCTCAGGGAAGTGTCCTTGGTCCCCTGCTCTTTCTCTTATACATCAATGATCTTCCCAATGTATCACAACACCTGAAACCAATACTCTTTGCTGACGACACAACTTATGTCATCTCCCACCCAAATCTTGCCACGCTCAATACCATTGTTAACATCGAATTAATAAAAATATCAACATCAGCCAATAAACTTACACTCAACACTGATAAGACCTTTTATATTATGTTTGGCAACAGAGCAGGTGATGCACAATTAAACATTAACATTACTCCTATTGCTAAACATAATGAGGGGAAATTCCTGGGCCTTCACCTTGACAGCAGCCTGAAATTCAGCACCCATATCCAACACATAACAAAGAAAGTGTCCAAAACTGTGGGGATCCTCTCTAAGATACGGTATTATGTACCACAATCAGCCCTACTCACACTATACTACTCACTCATCTATCCCTACCTCAGAACATCCATACTTACTTCTCTGCTATCTACATTTATAGAACCATAAATTCCAACTTTAACCCTGAGCTAAAACACTTTCTGGACAGTTGACAGGACCCATAGACATAATACCAGACACAAACATCCCTGACATTCCCCGTGTCCGACTAAATCTATACAAAAATTCAATGCGCATAAAAGGGCCTAAAATCTGGAACTCCCTGCCTGAAAACTCTAGAACTGCAGACACAACCTCCATTTTCAAAAGCACCGTTAAAAAACTTCTTATCTCACTTACGCACCCAACCGGTAGCTAACCACATAAAAAGTACTTTATCTTGCACTTATCCACAGCAAAATACACTTATTGATATCTGTGATTCCCCTTAATTTGCACATGACTAACCAAAATTCTACTACAACTATTGCTTCATAAGTCTTAAGCTAGTCATAAGTTTGCTTAAGACACTCCAATATAGAAACGGTACTATGCCAGTACATCACCTTTACCATTAATATATAAACTAATTGTTAAATTCTTAAAATAATTGTTAAATTTTTAAATGTTTGAATTTCAATACCTCATTTTTGTAAACCTAGTTAATCACTACAATTACCTAACCATAATATGTATCAGTATAATCATTGTATCACTATTGAGTAAGACCTATCATAAGACTGCCTGAAAATCCTAGGCATACTATTGGCTATCTTGTAATATCTACTTCATAAAATGTATAATAATTTAAGTACACCCCACTTTGTAATATTACTAGAAATAAAGAATTTGATTGAAAACTTAAGGAGTTACGCTCTCGCGAAGTTAGTGATCTCGGCAATATATACGCATTGGCAATTTCGCTGACTTTGAGCCCTATTTTCGGCCAATTCCATTGTTCCAGTCGACCAAACTCATAGCTATTTCTTTAGAACTCCATTTGTTCTATCGATTGTGTACAAGAAACCACCAATTTACCAATTTCAATGCAAAATAAAAAAAGTTGTCAATTTCAAAATAGGGTCCAGAATAAACAATGTAGACATTCCTGGCACTAAAATAAGATGTTATCTGTTCATTAGTCATGTCTTTAGGCCCCTATTACTCTTGCTTTCTATTTTGATTTTTTATACACACAAGAAATAGAAGATTTACCATTATGCAGACTATTGCATTATTGTAAAAATGGTATAAATAATATCAGTGCACTTGTGAAAGAATATTAGACTCGCCAATTGATGTGTATTGAACGCGTGGAGTGATTTGTTTACTCTTGAACATTTGCAAAAATCTAACATTTCCCCTACTTTGAGCTCAATATCAAGGTCGTTTTCATTATGAAACTAATCAAAATAATCTATATTTCTGTAGTATGTTTTCCATTCTATTAAATGAGACCATAAAAAAGAGAATACAACCATAAATACTATATGAAAATACACCTCAAAGACGGCGTTTTAATAAAAAAATAACCGAGTTTTTTTCCTCTCAATATGCACTGTGTGCTGCAGGATTTTTTTTTTTTTATACTGTGCACACTGACCACACAGACCCATTCTCTCATATGTGGGCCTACCAGCTTTCTCCCGCTTGATTTGAAGCCGATAGAAGTTGTGAGTACATATACGTCCGAAACAGTCAAAGGGTTAATTTTTTTTTTTTTTTTTTAAATATTCGGAGCAGTATGCAGGTGAACATAAATCTACGTGTGGACAGTTTAACCCTTTCAGGGTCCAAGGGGGGTCTCCGAAACTCGTTCTCAGGGTCCAAGAATTTAAAAAAAAAAAAAAATTATTTTTTCTCATGAAATGATAGAGAATCTTTTTCCGATCATAACGCCACAAAAATTATGAAATTTGATCGAAAACTAACGGAATTATGCTTTCGCGAAGTTAGCGGCAGCCATGACACTTACGCATCGGCGATTTCGTCCACTTTGAGCCCTATTTTCGGCAAATTCCAATGTTTCAGGCAACTAAAATTATAGCTATTTCGCTAGAACTCCATTTCTTCTATCGATTGAGTACAAGAAACCGCCTATTTATCTATTACAACTACCCAAAATAGTGGTCAGAAAATGGCAATTTGGCCAATTTCACACAAATTTCAAACGATGCCAATTTCAAAATAGGGTCCAGAGTAAACAAGGCAGACATTCCTGGCACTAAAATAACGTCTTCTCTGTTCATTAGTCACGTTTCCAGGCCCCCTCCTACATTACTTTTGCTTTTCATTTTGAATTTTTATTCTCACAAAAAATAGAAGATTTACTGTTATGTATACAACTGCATCATTGTAAAAATGGTATAAATAATAATAGAGCACTTGTGCATGAATATTAGACTCGCCAGTTGATGTGTATTGGATGCATGGTGTGATTTGTTTACTCTTGAACATCGTCAAAAATCGAACATTTTCGCTACTTTGAGCTCAATTTCAAGGTACTTGTCTTTGTCATACCAATCAAAATCATCTCAATTTCTGCAATATATCTTCCAATCTATCAAATGAGACCAAGAAAACGAGAATACATCAATAAATACCATACGAAAATAGACTGCAAAGGCGCTGTTTTAAACCAAAAACACGGTCAGTTTTTTTTTCCTCATTATGCACTGTTTGGTGCAGGAATTTTTTTATACTGCGCACACTGACCGCACAGACCCATTCTATCATATCTAGGCCTAACAGCCTGTTTCTGCTTGATTTGAGGGCGCTAGAATTTAGGCGTACTAGTACGTCAATAACCCCAGGGCGTAAGCGGTACTAGTACGTCAATAACCCTGAAAGGGTTAAGGGTTAAAGCCCACGTTTCACACCTATTTGTGTGTATATTAATGTATACTGTATTTTTTGTTTCACTTCACCTGCATATACTTATTGGTCACTATCTCAATTGACTTTGTAGTAGGCATGGAGCTCATGGCTTGAACATTTTGTCTTGTTTTTCTTTCAGGTTGTATAATTGTGCTTATGTCTACAGTGCTAACTTTCACATTTCTTAAGTAGATTTAGTTAGCCAGTGTATATCATATATCTAAAGTAGAATCAGAAGTCATTTTATTTCTTTGCAGGTAATTGGAGATGATTCTGTAAATGTTTCTCTGGTGGATCAAACTGTCTTGAAAGTTGGAGACAACAGCATAAAGGCATACATAGTGGAAATGTCAAGTAGTACCTCAGTATCATTGAACAAATACTTAAATCAATTGGAATCAACTAAGCAAACCTGTAGTTACAGTATTCAAGGTAAATATTAAATTTGGTAAGAGTGGTAGATGGTGTAATCTGATAAGTGATGTTTCAAAAGCACACTACATGAGGATTTGAAGGTCTCACTGTTGATGAAACTGTAAAATTAACTTTTCCTGTCCAGTGTTTTTGAATATCAACTTGATGTAAGCTGTCATTCTAGATCCCCCTGATGCTTGGTCATTTTATTATAATGGTAAGGTTTTTATTTTTTTTTATTAACACATAGGCCGTTTCCCACCAAGGCAGGGTGGCCCGAAAAAGAATAACTTTCATCATTCACTCCATCACTGTCTTGCCAGAGGCGTGCTTACACTACAGTTATAAAACTACAACATTAACACCCCTCCTTCAGAGTGCAGACACTGTACTTCCCATGTCCAGAACTCAAGTCCAGCCTGCTGATTTCCCTGAATCCCTTCATAAATGTTACCTTGCTTACACTCCAACACCACGTCAAGTTTTAAAGACCATTTGTCTCCATTCGCTCCTATCTAACACGCTCACGCATGCTTGCTGGAAGTCCAAGCCCCTCGCACACAAAACCTCCTTTTTCCCCCTCCAACTTTTCCAAGGCTTACCCCTACCCCGCCTTCCCTCCACTTCAGATTTATACACTCTTTGAAGCCATTCTATTTCGTTCCATTCTCTCTACATGTCCGAACCATCTCAACAACCCCTCCTGAGCCCTCTGGATAATAGTTTTGGTAATCCCGCACCTTCTCCTAATTTCCAAACTACGAATTTTCTGCATTATATTCACACCACACATTGCCCTCAGACATGACGTCTCCACTTCCTCCATCCTTCTTGTTGCAACATTCACCACCCATGCTTCACACCCATATAAGAGTGTTGGTATAACTATTCCCCTCTTTGTCTCCACAGACTCCTAAGTGCAGCACTCACCCTTTGTCCTTCATCATTTCAATGATTCACCTCATCATTCATAGACCCATCTGCTGACATGTCCACTCCTAAATATCTGAATACATTCACCTCCATATTCTCTCCCTCCAATCTGATATCCAATCTTTCATCACCTAATTCTTGTGTTATCCTCATCACCTTACTCTTTCCTATATTTACTTTTAATTATCTTCTTGTACATACCCTACCAAACTCTACCACCAACCTCTGCAACTTCTCTTCAGAATCTCCCAATTTGTGTTAGATTCTTTATCTTTTAACCCCACACCTTTTGCCAAGACATTCACATTCACTTCTCTTACAACCCCATCTATAAATATATTGAACAATAACGGTGACATCACACATCCTTCTTTAAGGCCTACTTTTACTGAGAAATAATCTCCCTCTCTCCTACATACTCTAACCCGAGCCTCACTATCCTCAAAAACTCTTCACTGCTTTCAATAACGTTACTCCTATTCCATCCACCTGCAACATCTGCCACATTGCCTCCCTATCCACCCTGTCATATGCCTTTTCGAAATCCATAAATGCCACAAAAACCTCTTTACCCTTATCTACATACTGTTCACCTATGTGTTTCACTGTAAACACTTGGTCTACACACCCCCTACCTTTCCCAAAGCCTCCTTGTTCATCTGCTATCCTACTCTCCATCTTACTCTTAATTCTTTCAATAATAACTCTTAACATACACTTTACCAGGTATACTCAACAGACTTATTCCCCTATAATTTTTGCACTCTTTTGTCCCCTTTGCCTATTTGTGTGTACTCTCCTAATTGTAGTTGCAGGGGTTGAGACTCGGCTCCTGGCCCCGCCTCTTCACTGATCGCTACTGGGTCCTTTCTCTCCCTGCTCCATGAGCTTTATTATACCTCGTCTTAAAGCGATGTATGGTTCCTTCCTCCACTACATCACTTTCTAGGCTATTCCACTTCCTGACAACTCTATGACTGAAGAAATACTTCCTAACATCCCTTTGACTCGTCTGAGTCTTCAACTTCCAATTGTGACCCCTTGTTTCTGTGTCCCCTCTTTGGAACATCCTGTCTCTGTCCACCTTATCTATTCCTCGCAGTATTTTATATGTTGTTATCATGTCTCCCCTAACCCTCCTGTCCTCTAGCGTCATCAGGCCAATTTCCCTTAACCATTCCTCGTCGGACAATCCCCTTAGCTCTGGGACTAGTCTTGTTTCAAACCTTTGCACTTTCTCTAATTTCTTGACGTGCTTGACCAGGTGTGGGTTCCAAACTGGTGCTGCATGCTCCAGTATGGGCCTGACGTATATGGTGTACAGAGTCTTGAACGATTCCTTAGTGAGGTATTGGAACGCTTTTCTTAGGTTTGCCAGACGCCCGTATGCTGCAGCAGTTATCTGATTGATGTGTGCCTCACGAATTGTGCTCGGTATTATACTCTCCCCAAGATCTTTTTCCATGAGTGAGGTTTGCAGTCCTTGGCCACCTAGACTATACACTGTCTGCGGTCTTCTTTGCCCTTTCCTGATCTTTATGACTTTGCATTTGGCAGGGTTAAATTCAAGGAGCCAGTTACTGGACCACTCTTGAAGCCTGTCCAGGTCTCTTTGTAGTCCTGCCTGATCCTTGACTGATTTAATTCATCTCATTAACTTCACATCATCTGCAAACAGGGACACTTCTGAGTCTATCCCTTCTGTTATGTCATTCACATATACCAAAAACAGCACAGGTCTTAGGACTGACCTCTGTGGAATCCCACTCGTCACAGGTGCCTACTCTGACACCTCGTCACGTACCATGACTCGTTGTTGCCTCCCTGTCAGATATTCTCTGATCCATTGCAGTGCCTTTCCTGTTACGTGTGCCTGATCCTCTAGCTTTTGCATTAACCTCTTGTGAAGAACTGTGTCGAACGCTTTCCTGCAGTCCAAGAAAATGCAGTCTATCCACCCCTCTCTCTCGTGTCTTACTTCTGTTACCTTGTCATAAAACTCCAGTAGGTTTGTGACACAGGATTTTCCTTCCCTGAAACCGTGCTGGTTGTTGTTTATAAGCTAGTGTCTTTCTAGGTGCTCCACCACTCTCCTGATGATCTCTATGACTTTGCATACTATACACGTCAGTGACACAGGTCTGTAGTTTAATGCCTCGTGTCTGTCTCCTTTCTTAAAATTGGGACTACGTTTGCCATCTTCCACACCTCAGGTAGTTGCCCAGTTTCAATGGATGTGTTGAAGATTTTTGTTAGTGGCACACACATCTCTGCTCCCTCTCTAAGGACCCACGGAAAGATGTTGTCAGAGAGAGTCAGACAGAGACAGAGAGTCAGACAGAGACAGAGAGTCAGACAGAGACAGAGAGTCAGACAGAGACAGAGAGTCAGACAGAGAGAGAGAGTCAGAGAGAGAGAGAGAGTCAGACAGAGAGAGAGAGAGAGAGATCAGACAGAGAGAGAGTCAGAGAGAGAGAGTCAGACAGAGAGAGAGAGAGAGTCAGACAGACAGACAGAGAGAGAGAGTCAGACAGAGAGAGAGAGAGAGTCAGACAGAGAGAGAGAGAGAGAGTCAGCAGAGAGAGAGAGAGAGAGAAGTCAGACAGACAGAGAGAGAGAGAGAGTCAGTCAGACAGAGAGAGAGAGAGAGAGTCAGACAGAGAGAGAGAGAGAGAGTCAGACAGACAGACAGAGAGAGAGAGAGAGTCAGACAGAGAGAGAGAGTCAGACAGAGAGAGAGAGTCAGACAGAGAGAGAGAGAGCAGACAGAGAGAGAGAGAGAGAGTCAGACAGAGAGAGAGAGAGAGAGTCAGACAGACAGAGAGAGAGAGAGCAGACAGCAAGAGAGAGAGAGAGTCAGACGAGAGAGAGAGGTCAGACAGAAGAGAGAGAGAGGTCCAGACAGAGAGAGAGAGAGTCAGCAGACAGAGAGAGATAGTCAGACACAGAGAGAGAGAGTCAGACAGACAGAGAGAGTCAGACAGAAGAGAGAGAGAGCAGAAGCAGAGCAGAGTCAGAGAGAGAGAGTCAGACAGAGAGAGAGAGTCAGAGAGAGAGAGTCAGACAGAGAGAGAGAGAGAGCAGAGAGAGAGAGAAGATCAGACAGAGAGAGAGACACAGAGAGAGAGAGTCAGACGAGAGAGAGAGAGAGAGTCAGACAGAAAGAGAGAGATGTGAGTCAGACAGAGAGAGAGAGAGAGTCAGACAGCAAGAGAGAGAGACAGACAGAGAGAGAGAGGAGTCAGACAGAGAGAGAGAGAGAGTCAGACAGCAAGAGAGAGAGTCAGACAGCAAGAGAGAGAGTCAGACAGCAAGAGAGAGAGTCAGACAGCAAGAGAGAGGAGTCAGACAGCAAGAGAGAGAGTCAGACGACAGAGAGAGAGTCAGACAGAGAGAGAGTCAGACAGACAGAGAGAGAGTCAGACAGACAGAGAGTCAGACAGACAGAGAGAGAGTCAGACAGAGAGAGAGAGAGAGAGTCAGACAGAGAGAGAGAGAGAGAGTCAGACAGCAAGAGAGAGAGTCAGACAGCAAGAGAGAGAGAGAGTCAGACAGCAAGAGAGAGAGAGAGCAGACAGAGAGAGAGAGAGAGAGTCAGACAGAGAGAGAGAGAGAGTCAGACAGAGAGAGAGAGAGAGTCAGACAGAGAGAGAGAGAGAGTCAGACAGAGAGAGAGAGAGTCAGACAGAGAGAGAGAGAGTCAGACAGAGAGAGAGAGAGTCAGAAGAGAGAGAGAGAGAGTCAGACAGAGAGAGAGAGAGAGTCAGACAGAGAGAGAGAGAGAGAGTCAGAGAGAGAGAGAGAGAGTCAGACAGAGAGAGAGAGAGAGAGTCAGACAGAGAGAGAGAGAGAGAGTCAGACAGAGAGAGAGAGTCAGACAGAGAGAGAGAGAGAGAGTCAGACAAGAGAGAGAGAGAGAGTCAGACAGAGAGAGAGAGTCAGACAGACAGAGAGAGAGTCAGACAGCAAGAGAGAGAGTCAGACAGAGAGAGAGAGAAGTCAGACAGAGAGAGAGAGTCAGACAGAGAGAGAGAGTCAGACAGAGAGAGAGAGTCAGACAGCAAGAGAGAGAGTCAGACAGCAAGAGAGAGAGTCAGACAGCAAGAGAGAGAGTCAGACAGAGAGAGAGAGAGAGAGAGAGAGAGAGAGAGAGAGCAGACAGAGAGAGAGAGAGAGAGAGTCAGACAGACAGAGAGAGAGAGAGTCAGACACAGAGAGAGTCAGACAGACAGAGAGAGAGAGAGAGTCAGACAGAGAGAGAGAGAGAGAGAGAGAGAGAGTCAGACAGAGAGAGGGAGAGAGAGAGAGTCAGACAGACACAGACAGAGTCGGACACATTCGGACGGACAGAGTCGGACACATTCGGACGGACAGAGTCGGACACATTCGGACGGACAGAGTCGGACACATTCGGACGGACAGAGTCGGACACATTCGGACGGACAGAGTCGGACACATTCGGACGGACAGAGTCGGACACATTCGACGGACAGAGTCGACACATCGACGGACAGAGTCGGACACAGTCGGACGGACAGAGTCGGACGACATCGGACGGACAGAGTCGGACGACAGATCGGACGGACAGAGTCGGACGACAAGTCGGACGGACAGAGTCGGACGACAGTGTCGACGGACAGAGTCGGACGACATGAGTCGGACGGACAGAGTCGGCGACGACAGAGTCGGACGGACAGAGTCGGACGACAGAGTCGGACGGACAGAGTCGGACACAATCGGACGGACAGAGTCGGACACAGATCGGACGGACAGATCGACGGACAGAGTCGACGGACAGAGTCGGACGACAGAGTCGACGGACAGAGTCGGACACAGAGTCGGACGACAGAGTCGACGAAGAGTCGACGAGAGTCGGACGGACAGATCGGACGGACAGAGTCGGACGGACAGAGTCGGACGGACAGAGTCGACGGACAGAGTCGGACGAAGAGTCGACAAGAGTCGGACGGACAGAGTCGGACGGACAGAGTCGGACGGACAGAGTCGGACGGACAGAGTCGGACGGACAGAGTCGGACGGACAGAGTCGGACGGACAGAGTCGGACGGACAGAGTCGGACGGACAGAGTCGGACGGACAGAGTCGGACGGACAGAGTCGGACGGACAGAGTCGGACGGACAGAGTCGGACGGACAGAGTCGGACGGACAGAGTCGACGGACAGAGTCGGACGGAAGAGTCGGACGGACAGAGTCGGACGGACAGAGTCGACGGACAGAGTCGAAAGACGGACGAGAGTCGACGGACAGAGTCGGACGGACAGAGTCGGACGGACAGAGTCGGACGGACAGAGTCGGACGGACAATTAATATTTGCACCGATAACTCATTACAGTTGTGACTGGGTGTGGACGTGTGAATTGCTTATTACTTTATAATTTGTTTGTGATTGTAACCATGTATAAACACAAGTAAGTAAATTTACTTAAATGATTCATTACCTTTGTACTTTGTTCAGCTATTAAAACTTTGTGGCCCAGTCTCTGGACCCATTATGTACCTGTAATCTTTTGACTACTGCCCATAGGATGGGTATGGAGTGCATAATGAAGATATTAAACAACAAACAAACAACTCTTTACCTTTATACAAAAGAACTATGAATACTCTCCACCAATCCCTAGGTACCTTACCCTCTTCCATACATTTATTAAATAGCACCAAGCACTCCAAAACTACATCCCCACCTGCTTTTAACATTTCTATCTTTATCCCATCGATCCCAGCTGCCTTACCCCTTTCATTCTACCCACTGCCTCACAAACTTTCCCTACACTCACAACTGGCTCTTCCTCACTCCTACAAAATATTAATCCTCCTTGCCCTATTCACAAAATCACAGCTTCCCTATCTTCAACAACATTTAACAATTCCTCTAAATATTCCCTCCATCTTCCTGATACCTCTAACTCTCCATTTAATAACTTTCCTCTCCTATTTTTAACTGTCAAATCCATTCGTTCCCTAGGCTTCCTCAACTTATTAATCTCACTCCAAATTTTTTTTCTTATTTTCAACAAAATTTATTGATAACATCTCACCCACTCATTTGCTTTCTTTTTACATTGCTTCACCGCTCTCTTAACCTCTCTTTTTCTCTCCATATACTCTTCCTTCCTTGCATCACTTCTACTTTGTAAAAACCTCTCATATGCTAACTTTTTCTCCCTTACTACCTTATTTACATCATTCCACCAGTCGCTCTTCTTCTCTCCTGCACCCATTTTTCTGTAACCACAAAGTTCTGCTGAACACTCTTAACACTACATTCTTAAACCTACCCCATACATCTTCGACCCTATTGCCTATACTCTCTCTAGCCCATCTATCCTCCTATAGTTGTTTATATCTTACCCTAACTGCCTCCTCTTTTAAGAATAAGAAATTTATTTTGACATGATACATAGTTGTACAAAGGAATATAATAGTTGGGTGTACATGCCAAAAGTCCCTTTTTATGCAAAGCGTTTCGGGCAAACTTAATTTTAACTTAAGAGTAATAAGGCAGTGGACCTTTGATGAGTCAAAGTACAAGAGAATTATGTTGTTATAGGTAATGCTTTCAGGCTTTAATAAGTTTAGTAGAGAAGTTCAGTAGTGAATAATTAGTTTAGTTTATAAAAATTCTATTTTCTTTGTATCCCTTCTTCCAATTACTCTCACTGTAGCTACAACTAAAAAGTTATCTGATATATCTGTGGCCCCTCTATAAACATGTACATCCTGAAGTCTACTCAACAATCTTTTATTTACCAATATGTAGTCCAACAAACAACTGTCATTTCGCCCTACATCATATCTTGTATACGTACTTATTTATCCTCTTTTTCTTAAAATATGTATTACCTATAACTAAACCTATTTCTATACAAAGTTCAAAGGGCTCCCATTATCATTTACACCTGGCACCCCAAACTTACCTGCCACACACACACACACACTAAATGTTTCTCCTACTTTAGCATTTAGGTCCCCTACCACAATTACTCTCTCACTTGGTTCAAAAGTTCCTATTCATATGCGTAACATCTCCCAAAATCTCTCTCCTCAACATTCCTCTCTTTTCTAGGTGCATACACACTTATTATGATCCACTTTTCACATCCAACCCTTATTTTAACACACACACACTTTGAGTTTATACATTTTTATTCCCTCTTCTCCTTCCATAACTGATCCTTCAACATTATTGCTACCCCTTCCTTAGCTCTAATTCTCTCAGATACTCCTGACTTAATCCCATTTATTTCTCCCCACTGAAACTCGATTACCCCCTTCAGCTTTGTTTTGCTTAGGGCCAGGACATCCAACTTCTTTTCATTCATAACATCAGCAATCATCTTTTTCTTATCATCCACACTACATCCATGCACATTCAAGCATCCCAGTTTTATAAAGTTTTTCTTCTCCTTTTTAGTAATGTATACAGGAGAAGGGGTTACTAGCCCATTGCTCCTGGCAGTTTAGTCGCCTCATACGACACTCATGGCTTATGGAGGAGAGATTCTTTTCTATTTTCCCTTGGAGAATAGAGGAAATAAAGAACAAGAGCTATTAACTCTTTCAGGGTTTTTGACGTACTAATAGGCATAAATTCTAGCGGCTTCAAATTGAGCGGGAAAGCGCTGGTAGCCCTAGATGCGAGAGAATGGGTCTGCGTGGTCAGTGTGCACAGTAGGAAAAAAATCGGGCACCCAGTGGTGCATTGTGGGAACACAATTTCAGTACACCTTGTCCACCATGCCTCGCAGCAAGAAACACCTTACTCCTCGGCGAATTGGGACACTTTTGTTCCCCAGTGACAGTTCTAATAGTGATGGGGGTGTCAGTGAAGGTGACTTTCAAAGTTTTGAGGCGGTTGTGACCGAAAGTAATGACCATAATACCGGTAATAGTGAGGAAACCCCAGACGACCCACAACCTTCCACCTCTGGAGCTGTGGCATCTTGATCACGTTCAGTTGTACCAGAACGAAGGAGGAAACTCTTATTTACTCATATCCAGGACTCGGATATGAGCAGTGGTGATGATAGTGATAGTGAATATGAACTCCAAGCTCTTCAAAACAGTTCCAGTAGCGAGAGTGAAGTGGAATATTCGCCAGTGAAGTGTCAGTATATACAACGGAATATGCGCTCTGGTAGTGTGCCATATGCAATTCCAAGGGTAAGGAGTACATCTAGGAGTACATCCCATGGTCGTACAACAGGAACAGATAGTGAAAATGAAGATGATAGTGTTGCAATTGGGATGAAAAATGTGCATGCATCTGGTGGTGGTGGTGTCAGCCGTGAGGCACCAGCAGTGGGCCATGCTGCCACCGACGCCGCTGACTCACCCGACCTACAACAAAGGCCACCCTCACCCACCCACCCACCACACCAACCTCCACAACTACAACCTCTACAACCACCTGCCAATATCCAGTACCCACCAGCAGACCGCAAATGGGATTGGCAGGAAGCTGATAATTTTGTTCCCAATCCCCATCAGTTTGATGAAAGTCAGTGGAATACGCCCATCTTGTACACTTGGAAAAAATGCAACTGAACTGGAATGCTTTGAATTTTTCTTTGACGAACCCCTGATGGATATTATTGTCAGGGAAAGCAACAGATATGAGTACACCATGGCAAACACAATACTTTCACCAAAATCACGTCTACACCAGTGGAAAGAAACAACTGTGGCTGAGATGTATCTTTTCTTTGCCACAATAATGCTTATACCACATGTGTATAAGCAGTGTCAAATCATACTTTTCGACAGACCGCCTGATTGCAACCCCAGGTTTAAGTGATATTATACTAGTGAATCTATTTGTTCAACTATTAAGTATGCTACACTTATCACCTATGGAATCTGCGCATGGGGCTCTACATCAATAACTCATCTCAGACCACTAATAACACAACAAAAGGCAGCAGTAAGAATGATAACAAATTCACACTCCAGACAACATACTCCACAAATATTCAAAAACCTAAACTTACTCACCATACAAGACATCCATACTTTTTACTGAGCCTATTACATACATAGAAAACACTATGCAAATATTAACCCACCACTTAAACTTCTCCTTACCAACTTTAACAGAACACATGACCATAACACTAGACACAGATCACTCCTCGATGTTCCCCGTGTCCATCTAACACTATGCAAAAACTCAATGCATATAAAAGGCCCGAAAATTTGGAATTCATTACCTGTGATTGCCAAAGAAACCCTGCCTGTACCCCAATTCAAAACGATACTAAAATACCACCTTCTCACTCAAACCTAGGTGCACAATATCAAACATTCCCAACAAAGTTGATTAATCACTAAAATGTAAAAACCTGTTATAAATAATGCATATTGAGCTAACTGTTTCTATAACATTAACAAAAAAATATTTCACTCTCTTGTACTCTGTATAACTTATATAATGACCATATAAACTGATATTGCAATGCAACTAATTGTTTTAAATTGTTTGATCTAATTCAATTAATTGCATTGCAACAATTAATAAATTATTATGTTCAACTTATGTTCAAATTTTACAACTTACATACACAATTATACCTATTTTGTAAATTATCAACCATAATTTTTTACCATGTGGTAAATTAGTCTTAAGAATGCCCACAATGCACAGCATATTAGTGGCTTTTGGCATGTACACCTCATTTATACCTAACTATGTATCATGTCTAAATAACATTGTATCATGTCTAAATAAATATTATTATTATTATTATTATTATTATTATTATTATTATTATTATTATAAGGTTCGTCAGGAAACGGCAAGTGTTTCCTGACGCAGGTCTTAGTCAGATGATGACCCGCCGTTGAAGCTTTTGGTCATCTGACTGAGGCCTTATGCTGGCTTACTGGTCCACCCCTTTAAAAATTATATTTTACTTTGTTAGTTTTTGTAAACATGTTTTGTAAACAATATACAGTGGTACCCCGACTTACGATGGTCCCCAAACACACCCTTTTATGTAAGTTTATTTTTTTAAATGCTTTTGTAAGTGTAATTTTGGGGGTCTAAAAGGACTAGTCTATTTTACATCATTTCTTATGGAGATAAATTCGTTTGGTAATGGCACTTGAACAGCATTCTGGAATGAAAAAATATCGTAAGTCGGGGTACCACTGTAATGAGAAAGTTTGTGCAGTTCTTTTGTACTATACAACGAGTGAATATTTGAAAAACAGCACATATATTGGTCTCACAGGATATAAAAGTTATTTGAAAAGTAATAATAAAGAAAACTCAAAAAAAGAAAACAAAAGATTACCAGGTGACCTGCAGTCAGCGATGTTGCCGTAAGCGGTTCATTTTCTGTCAACTTCAAGCCTCTATATCTCAGTAAGTATTGATTGCAAATTTTTTTTTAGCCTATTAGATTTAGAAAAAAAAACTATTTCATAAGAATTTTTTTGTTTTTTTCGAAAATTTCTCGACCTCGAGAGAGAGTTAAGAATTGAGGATCTCAACCCTGAAAGGGTTAAGAAAAAGAAGAAAAACACAATTTTTTTTTTTCAACAAGTCCGCCGTCTTGCATCGAGGCAGGGTGACCCAAAAAGAAAATACTTTCATCATTCAACACTTTCACCTCACTCATAATCACTGTCTCTGCAGAGGCACTCAAATACGACTGCTGAGAATAATAATAATAATAATAATACTTTATTTAGACATGGTACAAAGATACATTGTTGGGTTTACATGATACATAGGTATAAAAGAGATGTACATGCCAAAAGCCCCTAATATGCTGCACATTGCGGGCATTCTTAGGACTACTTAGGCTACATGGTAAAAAATTATGGTTGATAATGTATATAATAAGTATAATTGGAGAGTTTGTAAAGGTAGAAAGTTAAAAGTGAACATAGATAAGAGTAAGGTGATGAGGGTATCAAACGATTTAAATAAAGAAAAATTGGATATCACATTGGAGAGAGGGATTATGGAAGAAGTAAATGTTTTCAGATATTTGGGAGTTGATGTGTCAGTGGATGGGTTTATGAAGGATGAGGTTAACCATAGAATTGATGAAGGAAAAAAGGTGAGTGGTGCGTTGAGGTATCTGTGGAGACAAAAAACGTTATCCATGGGGGCAAAGAAGGGAATGTACGAAAGTATAGTTGTACCAACACTCTTATATGGGTGTGAAGCATGGGTTGCAAATGCTGCAGTGAGGAGGAGGCTGGAGGCAGTGGAGATGTCCTGTCTAAGGGCAATGTGTGGTGTAAATATTATGCAGAAAATTCGGAATGTGGAAATTGGGAGAAGGTGTGGAGTTACTAAAAGTATTTGTCAGAGGGCTGAAGAAGGGTTGTTGAGGTGGTTTGGTCATTTAGAGAGAATGGATCAAAGTAGAATGACTTGGAGAGCGTATAAATCTGTAGGGGAAGGAAGGCGGGGTAGGGGTCATCCTAGAAAAGGTTGGAGGGAAGGGGTAAAGGAGGTATTGTGGGCGAGGGCTTGGACTTCCAGCAAGCATGTGTGAGCGTGTTAGATAGGAGTGAATGGAGACGAATGGTTTTTGGGACATGACGATCTGTTGGAGTGTGAGCAGGGTAACATTGTGTGAAGGGATTCAGGGAAACCAGTTAATTGATTTAGTTGGACTTGAGTCCTGGAAATGGGAAGTACAATGCCTGCACTTTAAAGGGAGGGGTCTGGGATAGTGACAGCTGGGAGGGACAATTCTCAGCTGTCGTATCTGAGCTCCTCTGCAAAGACAGTGATTATGTATGTGTGTGGTGATAGTGTTGAATGATGATGAAAGTATTTTCTTTTTGGGGATTTTCTTTCTTTTTGGGTCACCCTGCCTCGGTGGGAGACGGCCGACTTGTTGAAAAAAAAAAAAAAAGTATAATTGAGTATCTATGTTATAAAGTTTGAATATAAGTTGAACATATCAATGTATGTATTATTCATAACAGGTTTTTACATTTAAGTGAGTAATCAGGTTTTTACATTTAAGTGATTATTCTACTTTGTTGGGAATGTTTGATATTGAGCATTTAGGTTTGGGTGAGAAGGTGGTTTTTTAGCATCTTTTTGAATTGGGTTACAGGCAGGGTTTCTTTGGCAATGACAGGTAATGAATTCCAAATTTTCTTGCCTTTTATATGCATTGAGTTTTTACATAGTGTTAGATGGACATGGGGAACATCGAGGAGTGATCTGTGTCTAGTGTTATGGTCATGTGTCCTGTTAAAATTGGTAAGGAGAAGTTTGAGTGGTGGGTTAATATTTGCATAGTGTTCTATGTATGTAGTATGCACAGTAAAAAGTATGAATGTCTTGTATGGTGAGTAAGTTTAGATTTTTGAAAATTGGTGGAGTATGTTGTTTGGAATGTGAATGTGTTATCATTCTAACTGCTGCCTTTTATAATAATAATAATAATACTATAATATTTTTATTTCGTTGCATGTTACAAGTGTACATTGTTATTGGTAGTTACAATTATAAGACTGTAATGCAAGGAGAGCCACTGGCATGCCATGGCATTAGGGGCAGCTTATTCTAAAGACTTATTCACTAAGTACTTAATGCTAGAGAAATTGATTGAGTTTATTCTAGTTATGTATTATTTCAAGTTACAATATGATTATACATACTATTTAAAGACAATGCTAGAGAAATTGGTTGAGTTTAATCTAGTTGAATATTTTATTTCAAGTTACAATATGTTGATGCTATACTAGTATAATAACAATACTAGAAAAAATTATTGAGTATCTTGTAGTTATATATTTTATTTCAAATTAACAAAATGATGATACTATACTATTTTAAATGACAATATGATGATATGAAATTGCAACAAGCATTAAGGAGGATGACAATATAAAACTGAGATTGTCTAAAGTAAAATAACATTGGGTTTGAAAGTTTGTTACAGTATGAGTATTTAGTATAGGGTGAGTAGGTGATTTTTGAGAAGTCTTGAATTGATTTTCCGACAAGGTTAACTTTATATTTTCTGGTAATGAATTCCAGATTCTGGGGCCCTTTATGTGCATAGAATTTTTACATTGGTTAGTATGGACTCGGGGTATGTCAAATAGTGATCTGTCTTTTGTGTCATGGTCGTGGGACCTATTAAAGTTGTTGAGGAGAATTTTGAGCGGAGGGTTGATATTAGCATGTAGAGTTTTATGTATGTAGAAGGCACATGAATAGGTATGAATATTTTTTACGGTGAGTAGTTTTAAAGTTTTGAATATAGGTGGAGTATGCTGTCTAGAGTGGGAATTTGTCATCATCCTGACTGCAGCCTTTTGCTGGGTTATGAGTGGTCTAAGGTGATTTAATGTTGTTGAGCCCCATGCAAAGATTCCATAGAGCTGGTTGTGGCACATAATAGTGTATCTTAGATAATATACCTACTGTCTTTGAGATTTTCTTGGAAATTTGTTGTATGTGTGTTTGGAATTTAAGACTACTGTCAAGGTGGATTCCTAGGAATTTTCCCTCTGTGAGTCTTGTGATGGGTAAACCATTGAGCGTTATGTTAAGTGGAACATTTGTAGCTTTGCTTCCAAAGTGAATGAAGTAGGTCTTGTCAGTATTGAGAGTAAGCTTATTTGTCTTCATCCATGTTGATATTTTCTGTAATTTGGCATTAACCCTTTGACTGTCGCAACCTCAATCCTGAGTGCCATTCTGTTGTCGCAAAATATTCGAAAAAAAAATTATTTTTCTTATCAAATTGTTAAGATTATTTTCTGATTGTTTTTATCCTAAAAACAGATTTTGCCATCAATACTTACCGAGATATGGAGCGTAAAGTTGGCAGAAATTGATCTGCGTACGGCAACAGCGGCGACTGCCGCCACTCGGCTACTTTTTGTTTACTTCCATTCGTAGAGTTCTTGTTTTCACTATTTTCTTTTTTACGTAACTTATGTGGTCTGTTAGACCAAAGGAAAGGGTGCAATGTTTATATATACACTCGTTGTATGCAACACTATACTAGTATAAACATTAGTATCTTTATATTGTTTACAAAACTTGTTTACACAAACAAACAATAAAAAAATGTTTATTACTATTGTTCTATAATATATATATATATACACTCACTGAACACTTTCCTAGAACTCCTGCAGCTTGTGGAACTCTTTGAAACATGGGTATATGCACAGTGGTACTTTACACTCCTCACACATAAACAGTGTCTCTGCGTTTTGGTGGGCGTTTTATGGAATGTTTACAGACAAAACACCTCTTCTGAGCATTTTCTTGAAGGTAGTAGGAGGCAGTAGTATGGGATAGTGATCACCAGGCCTCATACGAGAGGGCATGTGTTGATAATTTCGTGGGCGCTGGTCTATTGCAGGTGTTGTTCCTTGGTACTTGAATATTATTTGTCTGATGACTGACACACAAAATTCACCATATTTGGGCTTGTTGTTGGTCTTCAACTTTAAATGTTATAAGCATTCAGCATGGAAATGTCAAGAAAGATGGAAAAAGAGTTTTATGTACCACTTATAACTCTTGCGGACACAATCAGCAAATCCAATCTGCATGTCACATTTGTCCACTAAGCGCATATTGAGGTTGTAGTCCATCACAGCTGCAGGCTTTAGAATGGGTTCATTGGTCTCTCTATTCTGCTTGCCAGTGTCTACCATTTCATGTCTGTGAACTGATGTCAACAATGTGACATCACGTTTGTCTGCCACCGAAATGCCATGATGTCATGGCAGCAAACACCTGCACTTCACCTCTCGAGTGCCAGCGTCGAACCTAGGCATATGTTTACGATTTGCACGCACTGTGCCACACACGTCTGTCATGTTCACTCGCAAGAAATCACTGAGTAAAGGGCTTGTGTACCAGTTATCAGTATATAATATATGCCCTTACCAAGATATGGTTCCATCATTGTTCTAACCACATCACCAGAGATACCCAGTAACTTCCTGGTATCTTGCAATGTATTACTGCCAGTGTACACAATTATATCAAAACCAGACCACTTTTGCAATCAAAAGTACAAATAACTTTATACCAAAGCGTTTCCTCTTGCTTGGTATATACTGCTTGAACGACAGTCTGCCTTTGAACAAAATCAAAGACTCATCAATAACAAGCTTCCTGAAGGGATAAAAATACATACAGCACTTTTGTTTCATGTACATGAACACATTCCTGATCTTATATAACCTGTCGTTTCTGTCAGGCCTGGTTTTATCAGAAAAGTGAAGCATACGCAACAGTATCAAAAACGATTCACTGGTATAATATCACTAAAACCTGGGGTTGAAATCAGGCGTTCTGTCGACCAGTATGTGTTGACAGTGTGCTTATAAACATGTGGCATAAGCATTATTGTGGCAAAGAACAAGTACATCTCTGCCACAGTTGTGTCCTTCCACTGGTGTAGCCGTGACCTTGGTGAAAGTATTGTGTTTGCCATGGTGTACTCATAGTATGTGTGCTTTCCCTGACAATAATGTCCATCAGGGGTTCATCAAGAATAACTGAAAGCATTCTAGTTCAGTAGCATTGTTCCCAAAATGTACAGTGGCGTATTCCACTTTGTGCTTCATCAAAGTCATGGGGATTGGGAACAAAATTGTCACCTTGCTGCCAATCCCAGATGCGGTCTGCTGGTGGGTACTGGATATTGACAGGTGGTTGTGCTGGTTGTGGTTGTGCAGGTTGTGGTTGTGCAGGTTGTGGTTGTGCAGGTTGTGGGGGTGTGGGGGTGGTTGAGAGTGGTTGTTGGTGTGCTGGAGTTGCAGCGTGGCCGCTCCTGGTGCCATGACTCGTGCCACCACCAACACCACCACCACTACCACCTGCTACCCCACGTACATTACGCATCCCCATTGTCACAATATCATCATCTTCACTATCAATTCGTGGTGTAGGGCCAAGAGATGTACTCCAGATTTACTCCTTTTCCTTGGAATAGCATATGGCACACTACCAGAACGCATGTTGCGTCGTACATACTGCCGCTTCACTGGAGAATACTCCCCTCCTGTCACCACTTGAACTGCTTTCAATAACTTTGAAATCACTGTCATCATCACTTACACTGCTCACATCAGAGTCATGTACACGGTGAAATAGTTTCCTTTTCGTCCTGGAACAGGTGAATGTGAATGAGACGGCCCAGCACCAGATGTGAAGGCTGTGGGTCATCTGGGTTTTCATCACTAATTACGTTATCCTGGGCACTGCTTTCAGTAATACCATCTTGAAAACCATGGAATTCACATTCACTGGCACTTCCATCACTGTTTGAACTATCACTTGGGAAGAGAAGGCCTCCAATTCGCCGGGAGTGAGGTACTTCTTACCGCGAGGCATGGTGAAAATGACTACAAACATGGCGCTCCCACAATGCACCACTGGGTCCCCGATTTTTCATACTGCGCACACCCACCCGCAGACCCATTTCTCTCACATGTAGGCCTACCAGCTTTCTCCCGCTTCATTTGAAGCCGCTAGAATTTAGGCGATAGATACGTCCGAAACAGTGGCTCGTAAGACGTATATATCGACCAAACAAATCAAAGGGTTAACAGTGTTGGCTAGTATGACTGGATTTGGGTGAGAGAAGACATATGTTGTGTCATCTGCAAATAATATGGGTTTGAGTAGTTGTGATGCATTTGGTAGGTCGTTTATGTAAATGAGGAATAGGGTGACCCCAGGACACTTCCTTGAGGGACTCCGACTGTAATTTGTTGTGTGGAGGGAGTTTCTCCATTTGTGTACGTATGGCTTCTGTTGGTGAGGTATGACTTTAGGTAGTTGAGGGGGTGCCCCTAATACCATAGTGCGCTAATTTTGTGAGCAATAAATCATGGTCGACTGTATCAAATGCTTTGCATAGGTCTTAAAGATTCCCAGCGGAACTTCTTTCTTCTCAAGTGCGGTGTATATTAACTCTAACATGTGTGTTATAGCATCGTTTGTGCTCTTGTTAGTCCTGAATCCAAATTGACAGGGGTTGAGTACATTTGTGAGACGAGGTAGGAATAGATCTGTCTATGAATTAATTTTAAAAATTTTAGAAAGCAGTGGTAAATTTGAGATTGGTCTATAATTATTCAAGTCAGTTTGGTCACCTCCTTTGTGGATCGGCATGACCCTAGCTATTTTGAGAATTGATGGGAAGGTAGAAGATTCAATGGATTTATTGAATAATGCTGCATAGTGGTGACAGTACGTGTGAAGCTTTTTTTGTACATAAAGGGTGGTAAACTATTTGTCTCCTGCTTTGTTTTTAAGGGTGTTGATTATGAGCGAGACTTCAATTGAGTTGGTAGGAGCTAGGAATAGTGTATCTGGTAGGTGTTGGTGAGGTAGTCTGTTG
>WNWK01019712.1:0-37205 GCA_009830355.1 Cherax destructor | reverse complement strand
TTTTTTGACCTTCTTATCAGACTCGTTAGGTTTGAGGAGTAGCGTTTTGTTTGTTCTCTTGTTATTTGTCCCATTCTGTACTGTTTTTCATATAGGTGCTTTATATTAATGGATTTGAGTATGCTGGGGTTAGCCAGGGACTATTTAATCTTTTAGTTGTGATTTGTTTAGTTTTTTTAGGGCAGTGCTTATTATAGAGGTATTGGGTCTTTTTAAGAAAATTATTAATACATAAGTCAGTATCTGGGAAGTTGTCTATTTCTGTTTGCCAGTCAATGTTTGTCATAGCTGTTATAAAGCTATTTATAGCTGTCTCATTATGTAGTCTGAAGGTAACTTTAGTAGTCTCTAGTGGTAATTTTCCAAGATTTGTTATGAGAAAGGTTGGGTAGTGGTCAGTGGTATTGTCTGTGATTATGCCTGATTTTAATGGGGATATGGTGTTAGTCCAGATATGGTCTAATAGAGAGGCACAGGTCTCAGAGATTCTCGTAGGTTTTGTTATTGTCGGGAGCAGCAAGCAGTTGCTCATAGTGTTTGTGAATTCAGTTACTAGTGGGTCCTGATCTTGTAGGAAGTTTATATTGAAGTCTCCCGTGAGGATTAAGTGGTCTTTGTTCATGTGTGCATCAGTAATCATACTTCCTAATTTTTCACTAAATTGCTGAATGTTTGACTGTGGTAATCTATAGATGTTTATAACTGTGAGAGGTTTTTGTAGATAGTGGTACCCCGTGTTACGATGCTATCATCTTACGTTATTTTCGATAACCGATATTTATAACGTAAAAAATTTGATTGATTTACGATGTTTGCTTCGTGTAACGACATTCGTACCGGACGTGTCCGCTTGGCGCCCAGTTGAGCGCGCACTCCAGGGAGTGTCAGTGTGCTATTGTTTACAAGTGAGAGCGACCACCCACCCACACCCACGCATTCATACCAGTATATTGTCATTATTCCACTGTTTTTAGTGCTTGCAACTGCTAAATAAGCCACCATGGGCCCCAAGAAAGCTCCTAGTGCAAAGCCTGTGGTAAAGAATGTGCAGGGAGTGAAGCATTCATGCAGGGAGTGTAGCATTGATGCAGGGAGTGTAGCAGGCATGCAGGGGGTGTAGCAGGCATGCAGGGAGTGTAGCAAAGATGCAGAGAGTGTAGCAGGGATGCAGGGAGTGTAGCAGGCATGCAGGGAGTGTAGCAGGCATGCAGGGAGTGTAGCAGGCATGCAGGGAGTGTAGCAAAGATGCAGGGAGTGTAGCAGGGATGCAGGGAGTGTAGCAAGGATGCAGGGAGTGTAGCAGGGATGCAGGGAGTGTAGCAAGGATGCAGGGAGTGTAGCAAGGATGCAGGGAGTGTAGCAAGGATGCAGGGAGTGTAGCAAGGATGCATGGAGTGTAGCAAGGATGCAGGGAGTGTAGCAAGGATGCAGGGAGTGTAGTAGGCATGCAGGGAGTGTAGCATTCATGCAGGGAGTGTAGCATTCATGCAGGGAGTGTAGCATTCATGCAGGGAGTGTAGCATTCATGCAGGGTGTGTAGCATTCATGCAGGGAGTGTAGCATTCATGCAGGGAGTGTAGCATTCAAAGGAAAAGGCCAGTAACCCCAGAAAAGAACTTGGTACCTGCAGTGTTAATGGAAGGGGATTTCCTTTCCAAACACTAGCATACTACTCCACCTTCTCCCCTCCCGTCCTACACACATCAACAACTCTTCAATAAATGTAAGTGACATGTTATTGTACAATATTTACATGTGTATTTAGGTATTATTCATTAAATTCTGTATTATTTAATGTCAAAAAGTTCTAAAAAATATTTTATTTACCTACTTTTGGAAGTATTGGACGGATTAAATTTATTTCCATTATTTCTTTTGGGGAAAATTGATTCATGTAACGATTGTTTCGCCTTAAAATATGCCCTCACTGACGGAATAATATCGTAAGTCGAGGTACCACTGTATTTGGATTTAAATTTAGCTATTATATATTCTCCATGTTCATCTCTTGTGCATGTATTGTTAATACATTCAAGCTGGTCTGAGTAGAACATAGCTGTCCAACCTCCTTGTTGGTCTGGCCGACAATTGTGTATGGCTGTGTAACCAGGAATGGCATAGATATCTGTAGTATGAGGCTTTAACCATGTTTCAGTGAGAGCAATGATGGTCATACTGGCCTGAAGTGAGTTTAATAATGCAGTGAGGTCATCAAAATGTTTGCTTAAAGATCTGACATTGTAATTAAAGATAGTTATGTTATTGTTGGATTTGAGTAGTGTTTTAGCCTGTTCTGCTGTGTAGCAATGACAGTTGTTGTTAGGTTCATGTAAGTCATTTAATAGAAGGTTGGTATCAGGATCAATGTTTGGAATCATAAGATTTAGTGTGATTCTATAATTAAACTTAAAAATAGAACAACGCAAGTAGACCTAAGAATAGGACAATGCAAAAGGATTTCTTGGCACGTGAGTTAGTACGTTGAATATGTTTACAAAAATGAAAAAATGAGCTAAGGTAGTCAATTTACAGCTAATAAGAATCTAATACTATAGCACCTGAGTTAGTTAATTAAACAAAAGTTTATACATATATGAGTGTGATTCTAAAAAGACTTAAGAACTATGAATAATGCTAAACTTAAAGATATGATATCTGATCAATTGATTTTACTAGCTGTTGGATTAACACACTTTTGAATAGAAGTCACAGAGGGTTAGGATATATCTTTACAGTGTAATTGATTTATTATTTAACTAGCTAATAGAACTGGTTGGAAAGTTACTATGATTAGTATTAAGTTATAATGGAACAAATACAGTGGTACCTCGACTTACGATGGTCCTCAAACACACCCTTTTATGTAAGTTTATTTTTTTAAATGCTTTTGTAAGTGTAATTTTGGGGGTCTAAACGGACTAGTCTATTTTAAATCATTTCTTAAGGAGATAAATTCGTCTGGTAATATCACTTGAACAGCATTCTGGAATGAAAAAATATCGTAAGTCGAGGTACCACTGTATTAAGATTCAGTATTGCACTAGTTGTGATTATAGAATTTATTAAAGGCAATATAATGAAAATCAAAGTTAATTATTAAAAGAGAAATAAGTGCTAAAGTGTATAAAAGTGTACAAAACTAAAATTTATTAGTATTAAAAATATTAAAAGATAAGTACAATTTTTAGCAAATATAGTGATTAATAGTAATTATAAATTCTAAGCAAGTAAGCTGATAAAAATATATAGGTATGTGGGTTGAAAAATGGGCACAAGTAAAAATTGTATGTATTTAAAAATAAAAGTAAAACTATTTGTCAAAAATATTCATCAGAGGATAGACAAATACGTACTTAAATGAGGTAGATGGGCAAAACATACACTACAATATACGTAGGGGTTTGGTATTGGACATTGTGTTTATACAGTCTCTGTTATATTTGCATCCCTAATGAATCTTGATAGTTCATTCTCATTTGTGATAGCATACAACTGACCTACACTTGTTTTTTTCACTAGAATTTTTCCATCCCGGGTGAAACATTGGTGAATTTTATCATTATTCTCTCGCTTAAGTCTTCTGATTCTATACCAGAGGTTCTGATGTTTTTTGGTCAGACACTCATTAATGAATACTTGTTTCCTGGCTTTAATAGATGATCTAATTAGATCTGTTTTCCCGTCATGTGTGGTGAATCTAAGCATAACACTTTTTCTACCATGGGAACCTAGTAATCGTGCTTCTTTTATATCTGTCACTGGTACATTTATGTTTATTTGATCTTTGATGATCTGTAAAATAATGTCTTTACTGTTTGCTTGGGTCATATCACTGGGAAAGAATGGACTGTTCACTATTACTGCGTCTGATAACTTATCTTGCTCGGTTTTGTCCTCTTCCACTCCTTTACTGCTTCCTCAACCTTTGTGTTTATAGATGTTATCTGTTCAGTGTGGCTATTAATGACAGTTTGGAGGGTTTTGCCAAAATCAGTCATTCCAGTTGTTGTTAACTTTTGTTCAAGGCTGAGGATTTTGTTTTCAAGTTGTGTCATCCTGGTATCTTGTAGTTGAAGTGCTTTATGTTGGTCCATATTTTCATTGATTAATTTGATGATGTATGACTTTAGTGTATCTGGATCATTCGTCATACCTGATAGATTATCTGGGGTGAAGCCAGTGAAGGGGGAGCTTGTGGGGGAGGCAGCCATGTTTGTTGTTGATGCGTCGCCCTGGGTGGTGGTGAGGGGGGTGGAGGGTGTACTGGCGTCCTGGGTGGTGGTGAGGGGGGTGGAGGGTGTACCGGCGTCCTTGGTAGACAAGTTGATTAGTAGATTTCTTGGTGTTTTCTTGTTGATTTTGGATTTGGTTCTTCTGATGTTACGTCTCATTTGAGCACAGTAGTCGGGGAAGTTGGTGCGGCAAGATGAAGCTGTAGGCTGGTAAGCTGTAGGCTGGTGAACTGTAGGCTGGTAAGCTGTAGGCTGGTAAGCTGTAGGCTGGTAGGCTGTAGGCTGGTAAGTTGTAGGCTGGTTAGCTGTGGGTTGGTAAGCTGTAGGCTGGTAAGCTGTAGGCTGGCAAGTTGTAGGCTGGTAAGCTGTAGGCTGTTCAATATCTTCATCCCCTGTCCCCTCCCAAACCTCTTCGACAGTTTCCTCTTTTATCTCCTCGCCTTCTACTTTAGTACAGTCTATAGACTCCCCGATAGTTGCTCCCTCTCCTTCCATTTCTAATGTAGTCCCACATTCTGCATCTTTGTCTTCCGAAAATCTGGAAGCAATCGCAGAATTTATTGCAGAGTCTGGAACGTTGATAGACGCCGCTCCACCTCCGGTTCCTCCTCCTCTCTCTTCGTCTACACCCCTCCTTCCTTCACAGCGTCCCACTCCTTCTCTGATTACGAGTCTTCCGCTGCCTCCACACGTGGACTTTTCTAACCCTAGTCCATAGATACCTCTAACTTTGACTTCTATCTTTCTCTCTATAAATCATGGCTTATTTGCAGTGGAATATCCGAGGCCTCAGGGGTAACCGGGGTGAGTTTCAGGTGTTGCTCTCCCAGTTTTCCCCTGTTGGTGTCTGTTTGCAACAACCCAAATTGCAATCCTCTGTTATTCGACCCTTTTCAGGCTATGATTTGTTATATTCAGCAGATCCTTTTTCCGATGGATCCTTTAACGAAAGTGCTATTCTTATACGCACTGGTATTCCATACCGTCAGCTCTATGTTCATTCTTCTCTACATTACACCGCAGCTCGTATCCACTTGAATAAGTGGTATACAGTCTGTTCTTTATATCTCTCCCCTTTGCGAGCATTGTCTATCCCAGATGTTGATTTTCTGGTTTCTTCCTTGCCGCCACCCTATCTATTACTTGGCGATTTTAACGCACACCATTTTCTTTGGGGAGGGTCGCACTGTGACTCCCGTGGCATTCAGTTGGAGGCATTTCTTGCTTCTCTTCCCCTCCATGTTTTAAATACGGGTACTTCTGCCCATTTTGATCCCCGAACTCATTCTTTCTCCTGCATCAATCTTTCCATCTGCTCTTCATCAACAGTCCTTGACTTCACCTGGTCTGTCCTCCCGGAGTTGCATGATAGCGATCATTTCCCAATCATCCTTAGGTCCCCTTCGTATTCTCCACCTCCTCGTAGCCCACGCTGGTAATTTGACCAGGCGAAATGGGACCTTTACGCACAACTTACTGCCTTTCATGAGGTTCCTTCCTCGTCCTCCATTGATGAAGTTTCACATCTCTTTTCGTCCTCCGTCTTCACAGCAGCTTCACATTCTATCCCACAAACCTCGGGCAAGCATTCTCAGAAGTGCATGCCTTGGTGGTCTCCTGCTTGTGCTCAGGCAGTATGTTTGAAACGCGCTGCGTGGGGCAGGTATCGGTATAACAGAACCACAGAGAGACTCCTTGATTTTAAGCAGAAGAGAGCAATTGCTCGCCGTGTCATAAGTGGCGCTAAACGCACTTGCTGGCGACATTATGTTTCTACGGTCACTTCAGCTTCCTCAATGAGTGCAGTCTGGAAGAAAGTGCGGAAATTGAGTAGTAAATTCTCCCCCAACCCGGCTCCTGTTCTTCAAGTTGCCGGTGTCGATATAGCACACCCTCTTGCCGTTGCCACTGAAATTGGTAATCATCTGGCCCACATTTCTCAAGGGCTCCATCTATACCCCTCGTTCCTTTCTTCTAAGTCTGCCAGCGAGTTAAAGCCCTTAGATTTTTCTTCTCATAGAAGAATCTTATAATGTGCCTTTTACCCTTCAAGAACTGGAAGCAACACACTCTGCTTGCCGATCATCGGCAGCTGGGCCAGATGGCATACATATTCATATGCTACAGCATTTACATCAGTCTGCTCTTACTGTCCTCTTACGACTCTTTAATCTTATATGGTCGCTAGGAGTTATTCCCCAACTGTGGAAGTCAGATATTGTTCTTCCTTTTCACAAACCGGGTACTACGGGACATGATAACTCCCACTACCGTCCCATCGCTCTTACCAGTGCAGTTTGCAAGATGATGGAACGTCTAGTTAATAGACGTTTGATGTGGTATTTAGAGACTCACAGTAGTCACTCCACTAGTCAATATGGCTTTCGTAAGGGCCGTTCTACCATTGACCCCTTACTGCGCTTGGATACGTATATTCGTAATGCCTTTGCCAATAATCACTCGGTTATCGCAATCTTTTCCGATCTTGAGAAGGCTTATGACACAACTTGAAAGTATAATATCTTGACCCAGGCCCACTACTTAGGCCTCCGAGACAATCTACCATTTTTCCTTAAGTCTTTCTTAACTGAAAGACATTTCCGTGTCCGGGTTAGTATAATGAGCTTTCCCCGGACTTTGTCCAAACTGAAGGTGTCCCCCAGGGTTGTGTTCTGAGCACAACACTATTTCTCCTTGCTATAAATAATCTGGCATTAGTTCTCCCATCCAACATTTGGTCATCGCTTTATGTGGATGACTTTGCTATAGCTTGTGCAGGTGCTGACTGTCACCTCATTGCAGTTTCCCTCCAGCATGCCGTCAACCGAGTTTCCGATTGGGCCACCTCTCACGGGTTTAAATTTTCTAGTAGCAAAACTCATCAAATTACGTTTACTAGACGTTCAGTGGTCTCTGATCATCCGTTGTACCTATACGGCTCACGTATCCCGGAACGTGATACAGTCAGGTTTCTCGGCCTCCTGTTTGACCGTCGATTGTCCTGGAAACCTCACATCACCTCTCTGAAGGCAACTTGTCATAGCCGGCTGAACCTCCTAAAAACCCTCACACATCTTTCGTGGGGGGCTGATCGTAGAACTCTCCTTCGTCTACATTCAGCCCTAATTTTATCAAAACTCGATTATGGTGACCAGATATATTTGGCGGCCTCGCCTGCTACTCTTTCCATCCTTAATCCCATCCATCACAAGGGATTACGCTTATGCCTTGGTGCATTTCGTTCTTCCCCGGTTGAGAGCCTCTATGTAGAAGCGAACATTCCATCCTTATCCGATCGTCGTGATGCACATTGAATTCGCTATTATGTTCGCTCTCATGACCTCCACAATCCTTCCATTTATAGGATCGTTACAGATGTTAGTAGACGCTCTTTATTTGTCCGTCGCTCCTGCTTCGTCCCTTTTCTCTTCGTCTACATTCACTCCTGTCTTCACTTCAGCTACCACCTCTATATGTTCATGGGACATCTCCCTTTCCCCTACCCCCTTGGGAAGTTCCTGCTGTCCATGTCTGTTCTATTCCTCTACCTTGCGCAAAAGCCCGCCTACCTACGGCGGCTTCTCACTCTTTTTTTCTAGACCACTTCCATTCTCATTCCCATGCCATCGCAGTGTACACCAATGGTTCAAAGTCGTCTGACAGCATCGGATTCGCAGCAGTGTTTCCGGACAGCGTTGTACGAGTGCATCTATTACCCTCGGCTAGCATATTTACGGCTGAATTGTATGCCATTCTTGTAGCACTTATCCGTATTGCATCTATGCCTGTATCACTATTTGTGGTCGTTTCAGACTCCCTTAGTGCTTTACAGGCTATCCGTAAAATTGATACACCTCACCCCCTAATTCTTCGTATCCAACTTTGGTTATGCCATATCTCTAGCAAGCACAAAGATATTGTTTTTTGTTGGGTCCCTGGTCATGTTGATGTACAGGGCAATGAACAGGCAGACACTGCTGCACGGTCAGCAGTACATGACCTTCCAGTTTCATATAGAGGTGTTCCTTTTACGGACTATTTTGCGGTCATTGCTACCCACCTTCGCACCCGTTGGCAACAACGCTGGTCTGACCTGCTAAATAACAAACTTCATTCTATTAAACCGAGTATAGGTTTCTGGCCTTCTTGTCACCAATGTCGAGGCGCTGCACTCCACGTCCCATTTGCAGGTAAAACCTGCAGAACATTATCTACCACCGATATGTAATCCTTCGTTGGTTGTACACACTCGTCCATCACGACACTAGTTGCTGCCTCAGGTTGTTCTTTCCACTGCTACCCCCTTCGTCGCTTGCAAGTCGCGGCCATATGTCCAGGGCCACCACACAGATGGCACGTCCGTACCTTCCCTGGGTAGGTAACGTAGATTTGCGTCCTGAACGCCTGCAACATCACATAAGAGGGTATAGGATGTCTCAAAGTCATTTTCAGGGAAAATGACCCCTCTAACATACCAGCATAAATTCCTTGGGGCCATCGCCCCATGTTGACTGCATGTATAGTTCCATAGCGTCGAAACTCACGTCTTACATTCACTTTGTCCGCTTCGAATGGAATATTAAGAAGACGAATCCATGAATAATGTGCCGAAACATCATGTAGGCGCACCTCCAGGCTAGTGTTGAGGACAATGGGCCGTTCTTGATAGGTGTCCACAACCTTCTGGTAGATATCAGGCGACACAAATTTCACAGATTCTTTCGTTACCATTCAGGGAAACCCCGTACAAATCCTCGGTAGGGATCCTGAAAGTATCTCGAATTATGAGAGGTAGAACGACGTCAGCGCATTGCTCAGGTAAATTGCTCCTTTTAACAACTCAACACTCTCCGGTATTCGCCATTTTGAAGAAAACAAAGTTTCTCCAACCAGACACCAGGGGTCACTTGCTGCTCACCTAACACACCCTCGCTCTGTCAAGGTTGGGGAGCGACCCCAATATTTAATTATTACCCTCAATGGGTACCCAAAATATTGTTTTGATATTTTAATTGCCACAGAATATATCAGTTCAGTTCAGACTCTCAGGTAAGGACCCACTAGGGGCGAGGGGGAAGTGGGGACAGAAGAAGAATAGCCGATGAGAGGAAGAGCTGAAGTAGAAGAGAAAGAGTCAGGACTAAACCCAACACTCTAACTACTTCTGGATGTAGTCTACAGAATATACATAATTGTGACTATAAAAAAAATTATTTTTACAAAGAAAAAAAAGTACGTACGTAGTTTTTATGTTATGGTTTTTGCAAATTAAAGAAATTTAAAAACTTAATAAAAACGTTTATAATAGAAAGAGCAAATATTAATCTGACATAAAAATAATTAAAAAATTTACAAATTAGATTTTACTTTATTTGCCATATTTCACACTACATATAAAACACTATAGTTACCCATATAATTTTTTTTTTTTTTTTGAGTTTATTACATTTGTAACTTGTTCAGCTACCAAATCTTTGGGGCCTAGTCCCTGGAGCCATTATGTACATCTATAATATATAGGTACAGTCCCTGGACCCATTATGTACCTCTGTAATCTTTTGACTACCGCCCACAGGATGGGTATGGGGTGCATAATAAAGATATTGAACTATAAAGCTCCATGTAAAGTAAAGTAAAAGACTATGTACTTAATATTAGAGAAATTTATTGAGTTTATTTTAGTTAAAAATTGTTTTCAAAATTACAATATGATGAAATTTTACTGTTTAAATTATTATATAATGATATTAGATTGTTACAGTAATGGTAATATGGAATTGAGATTATCTTAAGGAAAATAACATTGAGCATTTTTGACATTAACTTATAATATGAGTATTTAGTTTTGATTGAGTAGGGGGTAACATAATAGTAACATATTAAAAATTGAGATTATCGTATAGGAAAGTAATAATGAGCATTTTTCAAAGTAGTTTATAGTATGATTATTTAGTTTTGGGTGAGTAGGTGGCGTCGATCACCATGCCCAGCCCTTCTAGGGCAGGGTAGGTGCCAAGGCTAAAGCCTCCTTGGGGCGGGGAAGGTGGCAGACCAGAGGGGCCTAGCAACTATCTACCTACCTGCCTCGTGCTTGTGGGCGAATATGGCTAGGCCTGGGACCAGTTGGTCCCACCGCTGAGGGGTACCCTCTTCCATGGGAGACTTAGGTCTCTGCTACCCCCACGCCAGGGAGCCGGAGCCGGGTCGCCATCTGGTAAATTCAAATTCAAATTCAAATTCAAATTCAAATCCTTTATTTCATGTAATACAAGGTGGGGGGTACTTATAGTTATACATTAAAGTTGATATTACAAGATGGCCAATAATATGCCTAGGTATGCCTAGGCTTTTCAGGCAGTCTTATGATAGGTCTTACTCAATAGCTATACAATGGATATACAGATTGTAAGGTTAGGTTTACAAAATTTAGGTACTGGAATTTAAACATTGAGAATTTAACAATTAGTATAAAAAGTTAGCAATTAGTTTATATATTAATGATAAAGGTGATATATTGGCATAATATAGATTCTATATTGGAGTATCTTAGGCAAACTTATGACTAGCTTAAGTATTATGGAGCAATAGTATTATGGAGCAATAGTAAAGACCCGGGCCGGGAGAATTCCCGGTGAATCAACACCTCCTCCTCCTGAGTAGGTGGTTTTTGAGTTGAGTCTTAAATTGATTTTCAGACAAGGTTATCTTAATATTTACTGGTAATGAATTCCAGATTCTGGGGCCCAATAAAAAGATTAAGATAAACAGGCAGGATATTGCAACGCTAAGTGCATTCCAGAGACTTAGGAACAGAGTTAATTTTTTAGTTCAATATCTTTATTATGCAGCCTATACCTATTCTGTGGGCGGTAGTCAAGAGATTACAGAGGTACATAATGGGTCCAGGGACTGTACCTCAACATTACAGAGGTACATAATGGGTGCAGGGACTGTACCTCAACATTACAGAGGTACATAATGGGTGCAGGGACTGTACCTCAACATTACAGAAGTACATAATGGGTTCAGGGAGTGTACCTCAACATTACAGAGGTACATAATGGGTCCAGGGACTGTGCCTCAACATTACAGAGGTACATAATATGAGCTGCAGGTGGTAGCAAGCTCTGGCTCTGGCACCTTCCCCACCCCAGGGGGGCTCGTGGGAATGGCAGTCTTGTGAGCTGCAGGTGGTAGCATGCTCTGGCCCTGGCACCTTCCCCGCCCCAGGGGGCTCGTGGGAATGGCAGTCTTGTGAGCTGCAGGTGGTAGCACCTACCCTGCCCTAGAAGGGCTGGGCATGACGTCTATCCACACATCGGATGTGTTTCCTTACACCAGTTACCTTACTGCCAATTTTGTTAAGGCCGGGATCCAACGCAGTTATAGAACTAGGGAAAGGGAGAATAACTTTGCAGTACCTAAAGTCAGTGGTCAGGCTTCAAATACCTTTTTCTTTACAGCAATAAAAGAGTGGAATAGACTGTCTGCACATGTCAAAGTCAGTCATAGCATGAACCAGTTCAAGAAGAGCCAAAATGTACCTCATAAGGCTACAGAAAGGGAGGAGAGGGATTTCTTGTATCAAAATAACTAATTTTACCTCTCCCCTAGTATATCTTATTTTATTATAACTTCTCTTACATAGTTAAGATACTTACTCAGGAGGAGGAGGTGTTGATTCACCGGGAATTCTCCCGGCCCTGGTCTTTACCAGATGGCGACCCGGCTCCGGCTCCCTGGCGTGGGAGTAGCAGAGACCGAAGTCTCCCATGGGAGGGGGTACCCCTCATCGGTGGGACCAACTGGTCCCAGGCCTAGCCATATTCGCCCACAAGCACGTAGGTAGATAGTTGCTAGGCCCCTCTGGTCTGCCACCTTCCCCGCCCCAAGGAGGCTGACGGGAAGGACAGGCTTGCGAGCCGCAGATGGTAGCAAGCTCCAGCCTTGGCACCTACCCTGCCCTAGAAGGGCTGGACATGGTGATCGACGCCACCTACTCACCCAAAACTAAATAATCATACTATAAACTACTTTGAAAAATGCTCATTATTACTTTCCTATACGATAATCTCAATTTTTAATAATATGTTACTATTATGTTACCCCCTACTCACCCAAAACTAAATACTACTCATATTATAAGTTAATGTCAAAAATGCTCAATGTTATTTTCCTTAAGATAATCTCAATTCCATATTACCATTACTGTAACAATCTAATATCATTATATAATAATTTAAACAGTACAATTTCATCATATTGTAATTTTGAAAACAATTTTTAACTAGAATCAACTCAATAAATTACTCTGATATTAAGTGCATATTCTTTTAAGTTACTAGATTAAGCTGCCCCTAATGCCATGGCATGTCAGTGGCTCTCCTTGCACTCAATTTACATTGTAACTACCAATACCTATGTAATCTGCAATGAAATAAAATTTACTTTACTTTACATGGAGCTTTATAGTTCAATATCTTTATTATGCACCCCATACCTATCCTGTGGGCGGTAGTCAAAAGATTACAGAGGTACATAATGGGTCCAGGGACTGGACCTAAATATTATAGATGTACATAATGGCTCCAGGGACTAGGCCCCAAAGTTTTGGTAGCTGAACAAGTTACAAATGTAATAAACTAAAAAAAAAAAAAATTATATGGGTAACTATAGTGTTTTATATGTAGTGTGAAATATGGCAAATAAAGTAAAATCTAATTTGTAATTATTTTAATTATTTTTATGTCAGATTAATATTTGCTCTTTCTATTATAAACGTTTTTATTAAAAGTTTTTAAATTTCTTTAATTTGCAAAAACATAACATAAAAACTACGTACGTTTTTTTCTTTGTAAAAATAATTTTTATATAGTCACATTTAAGTATATTCTGTGGCAATTAAAATATCAAAACAATATTTTGGGTACCCATTGAGGGTAATAATTAAATATTGGGGTCGCTCCCCAACCTTGACAGAGCGAGGGTGTGTTAGGTGAGCAGCAAGTGACCCCTGGTGTCTGGTTGGAGAAACTTTGTTTTCTTCAAAATGGCGAATACCGGAGAGTGTTGAGTTGTTAAAGGAGCAGTTTACCTGAGCAATGCACTGACGTTGTTCTACCTCTCATAATTCGAGATACTTTCAGGATCCCTACCGAGGATTTGTACGGGGTTTCCCTGAATGGTAACGAAAGAATCTGTGAAATTTGTGTCGCTTGATATCTACGAGAAGGTTGTGGACACCTATCAAGAACGGCCCATTGTCCTCAACACTAGCCTGGAGGTGCGCCTACATGATGTTTCGGCACATTATTCATGGATTCGTCTTCTTAATATTCCATTCGAAGCGGACAAAGTGAATGTAAGACGTGAGTTTCGACGCTATGGAACTATACATGCAGTCAACATGGGGGGATGGCCCCAAGGAATTTATGCTGGTATGTTAGAGGGGTCATTTTCCCTGAAAATGACTTTGAGACATCCTATACCCTCTTATGTGATGTTGCAGGCGTTCAGGACGCAAATCTACGTTACCTAACCAGGGCAGGTACAGACGTGCCATCTGTGTGGTGGCCCTGGCCATATGGCCGCGACTTGCAAGCGACGAAGGGGGTAGCAGTGGACAGAACAACCTGAGGCAGCAACTAGTGTCGTGATGGATGAGTGTGTACAACCAACGAAGGATTACATATCGGTGGTAGATAATGTTCTTCAGGTTTTACCTGCAAATGGGACGTGGAGTGCACCGGTGGAGGCTGCGGAGGAGATCGTTTCGATGTTGCCATCAGCATCCGAGGATGATCAAGTTGGTGGTGCCGAGGGTGCGTCACCTCTGGTGGAAGAGGTGCTGAGCCCGCCTGGTTTTGAAGATATTCATGTCTACGACAGTGACTTCGCCTGTGGTGGAGACTGTACTTGTGTGTAGTATAGGTGCAGAGGGAAGGCGTGTGCCTCATAAGTCCGTGCTAGAGGCGGACGTGAAGGTCCACAGGGAAGATGGTGATGGGGACATGGATTACGAGGGAGCTTCCCGTAAGAGGCCCAGTGCAACCATGGAGGACAATGTACTAACATCAGGACAAAGGTCAAGCAAAATGGCTTGGGCAGATGTGGCCAAAAGTGACATGGGTGCTCCCTTAGGAAAGTTAAGTGGGAGTGGTAGGAAGTCAGCTAGGAGTAATAGTGGAAAGTCCAGGTGAGGTTTGACATCGGCAGGGAAGCGAAATGATAAAACCCCGCCATTGTCTTCAAGGGCATTACAATAAATGTTAATGGCCTCCATACAGAGGTCAAGAGGCGATGGGTAGAGGTATCACTACGACATTTGGATGTTGATGTGTTCTTTATACAAGAACACAATTTTAGATGTGGAAGTGAGTTGTGTGTGCAAGGGTATACATGTTATGTGGGGAACTTGGACAATATCAAAGGTGGGGTTGTGGTAGGAATATGGGAGACCAGCCCTTTTACACTGTTGGCGTGGGATTAGGGCGGTGGGGGATGGGTCGTGCGTGTAGTGGGAACAAGGGGGCACATACAGATAGGTTTTGTTTGTGTGTATATGCCAGCGACGTCCAATAGACGGGTGAAGGAGGATTTTGTGCGTGAGCATTTAGTATATTTTCTAAGGGGCCTTTCCTTAGTTTCCGTGATTGCCGGAGATTGGAATTGTGTTATCAGGGGAAAGAATGTTGAGCCGAGAGGAGGGAGTGTCTCTTAAAGATTTTACAGGATGTGCTGTGGGCGGTTGGTGTTGTTGACGTGGTTGGGGGTGGGGGGTGGAATGTAGATTTCACCTGTTGTCGAAGAGGTTATGCTGCATGTTTGGATAGGGAGTATATCACTGATTTAATACATAGGAGGGTAGAATGTGTGGATCTGGATTTTTCAGGCCACCGGGGCATGCTGGTGGCTCTAGAATGGGAAGGTGCTGTTTGAGTTTTCCCTAGCTACTGGAAATTAAATGTTAGATTGTTGAAGGGTTTAGAGGCTTTGGAGACTTTTGGGTTATGGTGGGAGAGGTTGTGGGATGGTGGTAAAGGAATTGAGAATGTGGTGGATTAGTGGAATTTACGAGCAAAGTTAGCAATAAAGTGTTTTTACAGTAGGTTAGGGAGGGAGGATGCATCCTATAGATACGGAAAGCAGAGGTACCTTGAGGGTCTGTTGTGAGATTTTTATGGTGTGGGAGGGAGGTATGATCACACGGAAATAGATTGTCTTAGGAGTCAATTACAGGATATTCAGAATGAGAATTTTCAGGCGTTGAGGGTGCAGGCGGGGATAGAGGAGGTGCTATGGGGGGATAAGCCCTCTGTTAGGGTTCTTCGAAGTTTCAGGTTGCGATGCAAGGCGACAACGGTGATGTCTTTGGTTGTAGATGAGGACTTCGCAGGATATCATAAGGGACAAAGGCTCTGTACTAAGGAAAGCATGGGAAACTATGCGGATAAATTATTTGCACAGAAATAGATTGGTAGAGAGAGGAATTGGGAGGCGAGGGAGGCCTTACTGCATGGTATAGTGGTGAACATGAAGGATGTGGATAGAGTGGCCATGGAGGGTTGTATAATGGAAGAGGAGGTTTCCCAGGCCATTCAGGGTCAGGCAATGGGGAAATCGCCGGGTTGGGATGGAATTCCAGTGATTTTTATGTAGTACATTGAGACACGTTAAAACATGTTCTGGTCCGTTTATAGAATGCTATGAAAGATGAGAGTAGAATGGGTGGGTAGGTGGGGTTTGGGATCGTGGTGTTACTGCCAAAGGTGCACATCCACGGAACTCTAGGAGAATATAGGCCCGTCACATTGTTAGGTGCAGATTACAAGATTTCTGCAAGAATTTTAGCTAACCATATGAAACGGGTGTTGGATAAGGTGGTATGGGATTGGCAATAGGGGATTCCTGGACGGTCTATGAGGGTTGGCCATCGTAGAATTAAAAGTTTTGTGGAGGAACGTCATGGTGGTGGAGTAGTGGCACTGGATTGGGAAAAGGCTTTTGATAATGTGGATAGGGAGAGTTTATTGGCAATGTTATTAAAGCAGGGTTTTGGGAAGAGGTGGTGTCATGGGTGCATATGCTATATTTTGATGCAAAGGTACAGGTTCAGGTGAATGGGAGGAGGGGGTCCGCGAGAGGCATGGGGTGGGGCCTGCAGCAGGGGTGCCCCCTCTTGCAGCTCTTGTTTGCCTCTTTGCAGGACCCTTTTTATAGGTTAGTTAATGGAGGAATGGGGCAGGGTGTAGAGGTGGGCATCATAGGCTATGTTGATGATACAACCATAATTGTGCGTAGTAGGGTAGGCTTGGAGTTCATTAATAGGGTTATAGGTTTTTTTGGTGATGCGTCAGGCATGCGTGTTAAAAAGGAGAAATCAACATTTTTGGAGGTGGGGTCATGGGTTGGGGAGACGTAGGGTATGGAGTATGGGTGGAAAACTGTCGAGAGCCTTAAAATATTTGAAGTATATTTTTGCGACGAGGAAAGGTCTGCCCGCGCAATTAATTCGTCTTTAGTGGTAGATGCGGCCATTCAAAGAATGGTGGGATGGCAACCAGGTGAGGTGACACTACTTCAGAGGGTAATCATCGTTAATGTCCCTGTATATAGCAAATTATGGTTTGTTGCAGCAGTTTATCCTTTGCTTCCAGAGAATGTACTGAGGTTACAGAGGAAAGTTTTGAATTTCATATGGGGATTCAGTTGACATTGGTTGGGGAAGGACGTCGTCATGACAAAAATAGCTAAGGGAGGTATGGGGTTAATACCATTGCATAGGCGTTTAATAGGTATTTATGTGCGACAGGAATATTTGGAGCGGGGTGGCATTAGGGGGGCGAGGGTTGACGCAGTAATGAGAGAGGTTAGATGGTGGTGGGTGGGTAAGGATTTATTATTGTGTGAAGCAATGTTACGGCATCTATTGGTGCCACAAGAACCCAAAAGGATAAAGGTATGTAAACTGGATAACATTGGACAGGCACTGGACAGGCACCTAAAGTCGGTACCTGACCAGCCAGGCTGTGGTTCGTACATTGGACTGCATGCAGCAAGCAGTAACAGCCTGGTTGATCAGGCTCTGATCCAACATGAGGCCTGGTCACAGACCAAGTTGCAGGGGCGTTGACCCCTGGAACTCTCTCCAGGTATACTCCAGGTCTGTTCATGGGTGAGGTCATTGGTGAGGAGGTTTATCCATTTGGTATTGGCTCAGTAGATTGCAACCTCGGGTTCGAGAAACTGGGTAACATTTCCTTCATGGAATCCTAGTAAATAAGGTGCAATTGTATGTTATTTGTCTGACTCACGATCAGAACTGTGTACGATGTGGGTGGCCGGAAACGGCCTTCCATGTAGTATACTTTTGTGAAGAATTAATAAGGGTGAGGGATTGGTTTCAGGGCATCCTATGACAGGTGGGTGGCGAAGGGTTGTCAATGCTTAGGGCATTAAGTCTAGAAGTATGGGGTTGTTCAGATGCGGTCCGACGATCGGTTTCAAACTTGGTACTCGACTTTTTATATGTTTCTTGGGGAATGCGGGAGATCAGGAGTGGGACGCACATCAGGGCACTGGCGTGTCGTTTTTACAGAACGAAATGTAGAAATCGAGAGGTGTATGGACAAAGCTGGGAGAGAGACTTTTCGTTGGGATATAGACATCTATCGTTGGATGTATTTAAGGGGCTGTGACATCCACAGAGAGTTGAATGGTTCCACGATGGAGCGTGTGGGTTGGTCTCCCGGGAGAGGGGAGGGTTTTTTCGTTTTATGTATGAGGTGTGCTAGTGAATAGGTGTGGAAGAGTGTGGGGCATGGTCTAGGACGAGGGAGAGGTGACCTGTATAAGGTCCAGGGTAGGTTTTCTCGGTGTGGTTGATGACTCAGACTGGGCGGGGATGGGGGTTCAAACGGGGACACAGTGCTTGGTTTTATCATTTCGGTGGAGCAGTTGGTTACCTATTGTCAAGTAAGCCTGTTTTGCAAGGAGAACGGTCGGTCAAATATAGTAGTATAGCGTGGCATGAGAGTTGGATACTCAAACTGGGCTATCATAGTCGGAGACTTTTAACCTTACAGGCCACAGTACCCAAATGATGCACAACATTGAGGCCTTATTCCTGATAATATAAGCAATTCTAAGACATATTTATTTGTGTTCATTTGTCAAGTTTATTTATTTTAGGCGCCTCTTAAATACCCTCTATGGCAGAATCAAATATGAGGCACACCTGGCCTGGTAAAGGGTTAAGACGGCAGTGACATCCCAATGTGCCAATAGAGGTTTTATTCTCTGAGCGAGTTAATTTTGTGGCCTTCCATAGGATCGACTCAGATTGTGTGACTTGACATCTTGGAGAGACTTCCAAGTTGCCTATCTGGTGGATAGAACTTAGTATACAATTGGCGACGACTCTTACTAGTGTTGCTTGGTTACGTGTAAAGAATTTCCTAGGTGTTCATGATGTATACTTGTAATATCTACTGATATCATTTAGTTAGGTGTTTCGTGTAACTGGTAAGGGGAGAGTTTAGGGGAGAAGTGACCTAATGTCAGAGAACTTATGGTTTTCAGATGATATCATAAGGTCACCTAGTTTTCCAGTTAGGGAGCACACCCAAGCACGTAGAGAGCTACAAAAACTAACCTTGGATGGTATGCTCACCATGAACAAGGCTTGTGGTAGGAGTATTGTGGTTTTATTGTGCCTCGACTGTTATGTAATGTTCAGAGACAGAAACTTAGGTGGTCCCTGATCCTCTTGTAACGTACATGTGAGTTGGTCTGAAGTAGTGTTGACAACAATACTTAGTATTGAACAGATATGTGTTTTGACCTACTTGTATCAAATACTAAAGCAACTGAATTTACAAACTGAATTTACAAACACTATGAGCAACTGCTTGTTTCTACCAACAATATCAGAACCTACAAGAATCTCCGAGACTAGTACCTCATTACTAGACCACATCTGGACAAACACTATATCCCCTCTAAAATCAGGCATTCAAATTCAAATTCAAATCCTTTATTTCATGTAATACAAGGTGGGGGGTACTTATAGTTATACATTAAAGTTGATATTACAAGATGGCCAATAATATGCCTAGGTATGCCTAGGCTTTTCAGGCAGTCTTATGATAGGTCTTACTCAATAGCTATACAATGGATATACAGATTGTAAGGTTAGGTTTACAAAATTTAGGTACTGGAATTTAAACATTGAGAATTTAACAATTAGTATAAAAAGTTAGCAATTAGTTTATATATTAATGATAAAGGTGATATATTGGCATAATATAGATTCTATATTGGAGTATCTTAGGCAAACTTATGACTAGCTTAAGTATTATGGAGCAATAGTTGTATTAGAATTTTGGTTGGAACTGTGCAAATTAAGGGAATCACAGATATCAATAAGTGTATTTTGCTGTGGTTAGTAATGTGCAAATTAAGGAGAATCACAGATATCAATAAGTGTATTTTGCTGTGGATATGTGCAAGATAAAGTAGTTTTCGTATGGTTAACTACCGGTTGGGTGCGTAAGTGAGATAAGATGTTTTTAACGGTGCTTTTGAAAATGGAGGTTGTGTCTGCAGTTCTAGAGTTTTCAGGCAGGAGTTCCAGATTTTAGGCCCTTTTATGCGCATTGAATTTTTGTATAGATTTAGTCGGACACGGGAATGTCAAAGAGATGTTTATGTCTGGTATTATGTCTATGGGTCCTGTCACAACTGTCAAGAAAGTGTTTTAGCTCAGGGTTAAAGTTGGAATTAATGGTTCTATAAATGTAGATAGCAGAGTAGTAAGTATGGATGTTCTGGACAGTGAGTAGGTTTAGGTCTTTGAAGAGTGGGGTGTGCTGCCTAGCGTTGGATTGTGTGATAATCTTACTGCGGCTTTTGTTGGGTTATTATTGGCTTTAGGTGGGTAATTGCTGTTGATCCCCATGCACAAATGGCATATGTGAGGTAGGGATAGATGAGTGAGTAGTATAGTGTGAGTAGGGCTGATTGTGGTACATAATACCGTATCTTAGAGAGGATCCCCACAGTTTTGGACACTTTCTTTGTTATGTTTTGGGATATGGGTGCTGAATTTCAGGCTGCTGTCAAGGTGAAGGCCCAGGAACTTGCCCTCGTTATGTCTAGCAATAGGTGTAGAGTTGATCTTAATGTTTAATTGTGGATCATCTGTTCTGTTGCCAAACTTAATATGGAAAGTCTTATCAGTGTTGAGTGTAAGTTTATTGGCAGTCATCCATGTTGCTATTTTTATTAATTCGTCGTTAACAATGGTGTTAAGCGTGGCAAGGCATAATCACAGACAACACCACAGATCACTACCCTACCTTTCTCATAACCAACCTAAGTAAATTCCCCCAAGATATTACAAAAGTTACCTTCAGACTACATAACAAGTCAGCTATGATTAACATCGACTGGCATAATGAGTTAGAAACATATTCTGATACTAATGAATGCATCAAGAATTTCCTTAAAAAAACCCACCACCTCTATAACAAACATTGCCCTAAAAAAAATAAACAGATCACAGCTAAGAGACTTAACAATCCTTGGCTAACACCCAGCATCCTTAAATCCATTAACAAAAGGCACCAATATGAAAAACAATACAGAAGGAGTCAAATTACCAGAGAACAATCCAAACGATACTCATCAATCCTTACCAGCCTGATAAGAAGGTCCAAAAAATTGTATTATGAGAACAGACTCCAAAACGTAAAAGGTGATATGAAAAACATCTGGAAAACACTATCTGCAATTCTAGGAAATAAAAAGATATCCAAGAACAATACCATCAAATAATCAAAAAGAGATGAACCCCTACTCTCACCAACTGAGACAGCAAACAGACTTAATGTTTTCTTCTCCACCATAGGAAAGAATCTAACGAGTAAAATCCCAAGCTCGAACACCCATCCAACAGACTACCTCACCAATACCTACCCTAATACACTATTTCTAGCTCCTACCAACCCAATTGAAGTCTTGCTCATAATCAAACCCCTTAAAAACAAGACAGGAGACATAAACAGCTTACCACCTTCTATATACAAAAAAGCTTCACAGGTACTGTCACCAATTATAGCAACACTATTCAATAAATCCATTGAAGCCTCTACCTTCCCATCAATTCTCAAAATAGCTAGGGTCACCCCGATCCACAAAGGAGGTGATCAAACAGGGTAGGTTTAAAATAAGCCTGAGTTGTGATTCAGAGGGATGGTTTAAAGTAAGTCTGAGTTGTGATTCAGAGGGCTTGAATAATTATAGACCAATTTCTAATTTATTCTGCGTCCAGCTCTGGTGGAGAGCGGACGTGCTGGCTCTACCCTAGTGGCGGCATAGTGAGACTTGTTTTCAAACAAGATGACTGCCACCTATCGATGACGAGTCAATACTGTATGTATTGAGCTACTGCAGGGAACGATTCTACCTGCGAATGCTGACGTCCTTTTGACAGCTATTCTCCATGACATCTACAGGGTATCTTAGGAGGACCTTTATGGAGTGGCCATGAATGGGATATGATGAGTCTTTGTGAAATTTGCAAGCACTGAGGTGTATCGATGTGTGGTGGATGTCTACCAGGACAGGAAGATGGTGGTCAACATGGGAGTCGAGGTTTGTCTACGGGACGTCTCGACAGTATACAAGTGGGTAAAACTTCATAATATTCCATTTGAGGCGTGCCCGGAAGATATACGTGACGTAATGAAAGAATATGGTGTCATTCATGCTATAAATATAGGAAGATGGGCGCAGGGGCCAAACGCTGGTTTGTTGGAAGGGTCATACTCAGTAAAAATGAGTTTGAGGAAACCCATACCGTCTTATGTGCTAATGGAATGTTTTCGCACACAGATTTATGTTCATTACCAGGGGAAAGTGAAAACTTGCAGGTTGTGTGGACAATCTGGACATTATGCAGCCATTTGTGAGAGATGTAAGGAAGTGGTGAAGAACAATGAAGAGACAGTGAAGAGAACGGCAGATAATGAGCATGGGACGGAAGGAGCTGTTGAGGAACCTGCAAGTGTGCAGGATGTTGGCTTGGAAGTCTCCCAATGAAGTTAGGAGGTGGAAAAAGCAGAAGAGAGGGTTGACAGTGAGTTGACGGGTGGTGAAGACGTGGCTAATGACATGGAACATGAGAGTGTACATGAGAGTGGGGTAAGTGAGGGTGTGGAAAATATTGGGTATTTTCCCGAAAGGTTATACTCGATAGCCTTTCTAATGTGAATATTCTTAATGTGTGGCTGTTGGTTCGTATTTTTCTTGATATGAGGAAAGAACCATCGCGACGGTGGCTTGGGTACGCGGACTGGGTCATAACGAGGTTAGTCGCGCTCGTGGGATAAAGGTGAATGGAGGTGAACGATAGGTGGGCTCTGGATATAATGGAGATGGAAATCGGCGTTTACTACGACCAAATCGCGGTTAATGGTCTCTCTTCACAATAGTGAATGTTGTGAATATTCGCCGAGCATAATGTGGACATTAAGTCCAAGAAACTATAATAATAGAGTGATAATGTGTTAAACAGTGAGCGACGCCGTCATGGCGGTGTTGATGGCGGAAATGTGCGTCGCTTCGATCAGCGTTCATCGCACGCAATTATTAATGGATTAACTTCTAACGAGAGTAAATTAATGGAACATTAAACCGACGTGTGAATAGTGTGTAAAGTGTTGCGTATAAACTCTACTGAAGGGGTTAGTGAGAGGATAGAATCACTACCCCGACCAACCACGTTAAACAACGCCCGGTCTCGTGGGCGTAAGAGAGTTCAAGGGATCAATCTTCTTGACTCATCGGGACAACCACCAACATCATCGTCTTGCCGGAAGAATAATCTACCGAGCAGGACCACGCGATCCGTCGAAGAATAGCGACAAGAATGCTGTTTCTTCCCCACTGTAAGTACTCTTGTTATCTTAGCAACCGTCTGGCCAGTAGGTATGTTGGGATAATGTGGGTTTACGGTGGGAATGATGATGACGGGATCTTCAAGTGAACAGCAATGGCACGAATAAAGGGTGAGTGATATTAAGTTGTACTCTTTCCTCCTTCTCCCCAATCAGTCAGACATCAACCTATACAGTCCACAAAATTTAACAATACCGTAACCATTGGTGTTACTCATTCTTAATAAACTGGTCAAGGATAGATGTGGATTTAGAGTGAGAATATCGAAGGGTCCCCTTAAATGTGACCAGGAGTGGGGCACGTTTTCTCACACGCCTCAACGGGGGTAACCGCGGTAAAATTATACTAGTCGGTCCACTCTCCGGGAGATTATTTTGTTGTAAGTGGCGGTGAAGCCCAGACAGGTAATCTCTTAATTCCCCACACCGTTAGCAAGGCGTCTGCAGTGTGTTTACATTAAGCATCGATACCTCAGGGTGGGTGGGGTGCGTGGGAGGAGAGTGGGATTGGCTATGGAAGATGTCAGAAGGTGGTGGAAGGGGAATGATCTGAGGGAGTGTGAGGGAATGTTGAGGCGAATCATGGTGGTTAAGGAGCCGAGGAGGATCACTGCGAGTCTCCTGGGCAGGGGAGGGGTGTATGGGGAGGTGCTGCATGGGGCAGCGATATACGTACCCTGTGTATGATTGGATGGGTATATGGAAGGGATTGAGAAAGTTGTGGCTCAAACCCAGAGTACGTGAATTTGTGTATAGGTTTTTAATGGGGATCGTTGCATCGAAGGCAATTTTGTTCCGTATGGGGATAGGGGAGGGAGGGCTGGGTGATAGATGCGGGGAGGAGGATACAGAGTATCATGCGGTGTATTTTTGTCCTTTATTGAAAGTTGTGTGTGAATGGTTTGGGAAGGTGTTACACAGGGCAGGGGGGTTTAGGGCTTTCAACATTACGGGCCTTGAGCTTTGATGTGGCAGGGGTGGGAGGTGAGACGGGCGGTATTGTACCTAGTGGCAGACTACTTGTATGTGTCATGGGGTATAAGGGGGTGTCGGGGGAGTGTAGAGTTAAGGCTTTGGCTGCTGTGTTTTATAGGACAAAATGTAGAAATAGGGATCTTTATGGTCGGAGGTGGGATTCAGCTTTTTCTGTGGGTTATAGGGAGTTGGCGGTGGGTAGTTTACTAGAGCTGTGAGGGAGGGTTTAAAAGGACTGGCCGGCGACAGGGATGGGGGTATACATGGTGGGGAAGGGCGTATGAATGAAGGGGAGGGGTGGGTGGGTGACGGTGGACTCAGCGGGCATATGACACATGACTGGAATGTGCGATGTGTGTGGTATGACGGGAGACGGGGTTGGAGGGAACCCTTATAGAGCAAAGGTGTCAGGGGTAACCATAGTGGCTTTTCTTCATAACCTACTGGACTGGTGAAGTATAGTTATAGGTGTAGAAAGTTCCCTTTAAGCTATGCTTATATAGGGTTCTTATTTTTTTTTTCACACACTTGGGTATGAACCGTTTTCCAACATGTTGTATGTAACTTAAGGTTTCCTGAAATGGGTTTCTCATGTTCCATTTTGTGCCTTACTGTTGTGGAAGGCAGTTTTGGGTAGATTTTGTGTTGTAAACAGTCTACCTTTGTTAATTGTGTTTGTGTAAATATTAATTTGCTTATTGTGCAGGCTGATCTATCCTTATATACATAATCTACTTTTTCGGAATGACATTGTAGTGATACCGCTCTTGTGGAGAGCCGCAGCAGGACACAATACTGCACCACCTCATGGGGCCCCTTACAATAACAACAAACAGTACGGCGATGGCCCAGCATGGCGTGTGGTCTCTCTCTTACACAAATACATTCGTGATGCAGATTACATGGTAAGCTTAAATATGTCGCCAGTAGCTATAGCTTTTCTGAGGACATATGCACCTTACATCACCTGTCCTGCAGCAGCAGTCATTAGATGTATTTTCTTCTGTTGCAGACATGTACCATGGATTTTGTGTTCAATAAAGCCTAGAAATAAGGCCTGTGTTTTTATCACAACAATTTATTGAACACAAATATCCTGGGCTACCTGGTGGCGATTCTGAGCTAGACTACACAGCAAAATGGAGCGTTTACTGAAACCTGAGAGGCTAGATTCTGACCCCAGTGTATCAACGGCTGCTCAGGAATGGAAGCACTGGTTTAAGACTTTCGAAAACTTCTTGAGAGCCTTTCCTCAGGAAGATCTAGATAAACTAAGCCTGCTCATCAACTTTGTGTCACCTAAAATCTATGAGGTTATATCTGAGTGTAATACCTATGAAGATGCTATCAATGCCCTCAAGTCTCAGTATATTAAGCCCACAAATGAAATCTTTGCACGATATCGTCTTGCAACTCGCCGCCAGCAGATTGGTGAATCCTTAGAGGAATACTTTCAAGCATTGAAAATATTAGGTAAGGACTGTAACTTCCGAGCGGTGACAGCTTCTCAGTATTGTGAAGAGTCCATCAGGGATGCTTTTATCAGTGGCCTGCAATCACCAATAATAAGGCAGCGTTTATTGGAGAATAAAACTCTGGACTTAGCCACTACCCTTGACCAGGCAAGAGCATTAGATTCAGCTCAGAAGAATTCTGAAGTGTACAGTACTACCCAGCCTTCTCGAGTGGTAAGTGCTGTAACTCCCGACCAAGACTCTTTTAATGAGGTTACCGTGGAACCTGCTTCAGTGACAGCAGCTGCAGGCACAAAGTGTTTCTTTTGTGGTTTTTCAAGACATCCACGTCCAAAGTGTCCGGCTCGTGAAGCAATGTGCCATCAATGCCATAAGACTAGTGCTTCTATGCATTCCGACCAGGCGACTCTAGCAACAGTGACTTCTGCGGCTGCTCCAAATTCACTGTCAAAGGCAGTTGTGAAAGTGTTCATCAAAGGAACAGAAGTAGATGGTCTGATTGACAGTGGCAGCTCAGAGAGTTTCATCAACCTTGACGTAGTTAAACGCCACTCCTTGACGGTACATCACTCATCAGGTACCGTTTCCATGGCATCAACATCTCTCTCTATTCAGACGTTAGGGTTTTGTAAGGTAAACCTTAGAGTTAATGGCAGGGATTATCAAGATGTACATTTAGCTGTTCTGCCACAACTGTGCTCTGATGTGATCCTTGGTCAGGACTTTCAGAAGCGTCATGGTAGTGTTACCTTAACATATGGAGGTGAACTGCCTCCTCTCGTTGTCTGTGGTCTTAGCACTTTAAGGGTAGACCCACCAAAGCTGTTTGCGAATCTTACTGCGGATTGTCATCCTATATCAGCTAAGTCACACCGCTATTCTTATGAAGATAGGATTTTCATTGAGAAAGAAACTCAGAGGCTGCTGAAGGAGGGTATTATAGAACCAAGTAATTCTCCGTGGCGTGCACAGGTCGTTGTTGTCAAGGATGATTATAGGAAACGGAGGCTGGCTATCGACTATTCTGAGACAATCAACAAATTTACACTTCTTGATGGGTACCCTCTACCTCGAATTGATGATACAGTGAACAAAATTGCTCAGTACTATGTGTTTAGCACAATTGATCTACGAAGTGCCTATCATCAAGTCCCTATAAGGAATGAAGATAAACCATACACAGCGTTTCGGGCTAGTGACGGCCTCTATCAGTTTACCAGAGTCCCTTTTGGGGTTACCAATGGGGTAGCCTGTTTCCAACGAATTATGGATTCACTCATTCAGGAAGAGCAACTTATGGGAACTTATGCATATTTAGATAATGTTACCATTTGTGGCAAGACCCAGGAGGAACATGATGCAAACCTTGATAAGTTTTTGGAAGCTGCCAAGAAGAAAATATCAGTTACAATGAAGAAAAGTGCACTTTTTCCACTAAAAGGCTTAACATCCTTGGTTATGTGGTGGAAGGAGGTGCAATATCCCCAGACCCTGAAAGACTTCGACCTCTACAGGAACTTCCAATGCCCCAAGACAAAAAGTCACTCCAAAGAACTCTTGGTCTTTTTGCTTATTACTCACAGTGGATCTACAACTATTCAAGTAAAGTTCGCCCACTGAGTGCTACCACGATATTTCCTGTGACAAAGGAAGCAGAAACTGCTTTCTATACTCTCAAACAGGATATTGAAAACTCAGTAGTTCAGGCCATTGATGAGTCCCTACCATTCGAGGTGGAAACGGATGCATCTGAAGTTGCCATTGCTGCAGTCCTATCTCAGGCAGGACGTCCCGTTGCTTTCTTTTCAAGAACTTTTCAAGGATCAGAGAAGTGCTATGCTGCTGTAGAAAAGGAAGCCCAGGCCATCATAGAAGCAGTTCGCCACTGGAGGCATTATTTAACAGGCAGACATTTCACTGTAAGGACTGACCAACGGTCCGTGATGTATATGTTTGACAAGAAGCACAAAAGTAAGATCAAGAATGACAAGATATTACGCTGGAGGATGGAACTATCGTGTTATAACTTTGATATTCTGTATCGACCGGGTGAAGAAAACATTTCACCTGATGCATTCTCTAGGTCCCACTGTGGAGCAGCATGTCATGATTTGCAATCACTCTCAGAGCTCCACAAGGCCTTGTGTCACCCAGGAGTTACACGCCTGTATCATTTTGTTAAATCTAAGAATATGCCCTACTCAGTGGAAGAGGTGCGACAAGTGATCAGATCATGCAGAGTATGTGCAGAGTGCAAGCCAAACTTTCACCAGCCAGAGAAAACTCATCTCATAAAAGCCACCCAGCCTTTCGAGAGACTGAATATAGATTTCAAAGGACCTCTACCAAGCATAAACCAGAATAGGTATTTCCTTAACATAGTAGATGAATATTCTAGGTTTCCTTTTGTGTTCCCCTGTGCAAATATGACTGCTTCAACTGTCATCAGTTGTCTTTCCCAGTTATTCGCTATTTTTGGTATGCCGGCCTATATCCATTCAGACAGGGGATCCTCGTTCATGAGTAATGAACTTCATGAGTTTTTGGCTAACAAAGGGATTGCTTGCAGCAGAACAACAAGCTACAACCCTCAAGGCAATGGTCAAGTGGAGCGGTTCAATGGTACTATATGGAAGTCAGTTACAATGACACTGAAATCTCGCAATCTACCGGTTCAACACTGGCAGACTGTCTTACCTGATGCCCTTCACTCTATTAGATCATTGCTGTGCACAGCTACTAATGCTACCCCTCATGAGAGACTCTTCAACTATTCACGTCGTTCCTCTACGGGAGCCTCCATGCCCACCTGGTTATGTCACCCTGGACCCATTCTCCTGAAGAGTCACCGTAGGATGAACAAGACGGATCCTTTAGTGGAAGAGGTAGAGCTCCTACAAGCTAATCCGCATTATGCCCACATTCGCTACCAAAATGGTGAAGAGACTACTGTATCTACAAGACACTTAGCCCCAGTTGAAACCAATGTTAGTGCGGAATCTCAAGATACACCAATAGATGTTGCGAAAGATGCTTCGGTTTCTCCAGGAAGCCTTTCAGGCTACCCCTATTGAAATAGAGGATGCCGCTCCAGCAGATAGTCAAACCCCGCTAGAAAATACTGAACCCGGTGAAGAGGCTCAAGGGCTACGAAGGTCTGGACGTACACGTCACCCACCTAACCGTTTGGAGGATTACTGTATCTGATATTTTAGAAGGGGGAGATTGTAGTGATACCGCTCTTGTGGAGAGCCGCAGCAGGACACAATACTGCACCACCTCATGGGGCCCCTTACAATAACAACAAACAGTACGGCGATGGCCCAGCATGGCGTGTGGTCTCTCTCTTACACAAATACATTCGTGATGCAGATTACATGGTAAGGTTAAATATGTCGCCAGTAGCTATAGCTTTTCTGAGGACATATGCACCTTACATCACCTGTCCTGCAGCAGCAGTCATTAGATGTATTTTCTTCTGTTGCAGACATGTACCATGGATTTTGTGTTCAATAAAGCCTAGAAATAAGGCCTGTGTTTTTATCACAACAGACATCATTCCTTTATCTGTGCTTTTATATTGTATAAAAATGTTTTCAGTTTTGGAGATGAGTCATATGTTCTGTGCTATTACGTTATTATACACTGGTGAATATGTATGTTTTTGCTTACTGTGTAACTTAATTATTGATGTTAATGATCAACAGTGTGTGTAGTTTTGTAGGGGATGGCGCTGTTAGTATAATTATTATATTGTTACAATTGATGTGTTTATATTGTCTTCTAATTTTGTAATGTAATAAAGTTTCATTGGGTCGTTGTCTGTACTTTACAGACGTGTAAATAATAAGCACTTGGGGGATGACTATATTTAGTATATTTTGTTATACTGTCATTTACGTCAATTAGTGGCTGTTTGTGATTTATGTCCTTCGGGATTATGTACATACGGTTATTATTTTTTCCTGTTCATGGATGGTAAGCATTGAGTGATAAGTTTTTCTGGTTTTGTGCATTGTTTTTATGCTTTGTATGTTTTCTTAAGTAGGGAAAATTTTGTTAACCTTTGTTGTTGCTTTGCCAAGCACAGTCAGTGCATGTATTTTAAGTTATCACTCTGTCTTCTGTTTCCGTATTGTCATGTGTTTTGTAATTGTTTTTTCAATAAAAAAAAATAAAAAAATCTTTCTTAACCTTGCACCCTCTTCTTTCGTTAGGAACGAAAATTAAGGCAGTTGGCCCTAATATGGCCAATTCCGCCACACTCCCAACATTCATTAGTTCTACGCGCATTCTGTTTATTACGGCCACCTCCGCCTGTCCTGCGTTGCGGCGGTACATATTTCTTCTCATTATTGGTTGTCGCCACATATGGTGACTCAGGTGTTAATCTCTCTGGGGCAACAATTCTATCTCCCTTTCTGTCTCTACCATACTCTGACTCCAGAGATATAGCATACTGAACTAGTTCTTCGAAGGTTTTAATCGCTAGTACCATAGCAACCCTGGTTCTCATCCATGCTGACAAACCTTCACAAAATACCTGTTTTTTATACAGCTCCAAGTGTTCTGCATTATATTTTAATGTTCTATTTACATCTTCTACCCTGGACCATACGAGACAACTAAAGTCCCTTACTGTATGTCCCTCCTTCAGTTGTAATTGTTCCAGGTATCGATGGGTATTTTCAACTGATACTGCCGTCTGGAACCTATATCTTATAGCATCCTTGAAACTAGTCCAGTCCTTAACATTAATAAATTGTGGGAGACTAAACATGGATGCTGTATTATCCACAATTGCCCTGAATCCAAGTGAAACTTTCATTTTTTCATCAGATATATTAAACAAAATGGCCTCAATATTTTTAATCCATGCTTCTACTTTTATATTTCTTTCAATGGGATTCCTCGGCAAATCCTCTACATGAAATTTTGGTAAATTTTCCAAGTATGGCCTATCGACAATTACTGTCCCATACGTAGAACCTCCAACACTACTCTCTGGAGCTGATGGCCCAGGTAAAATCTGTTGCTGAGTCATAGGGTTGGTGGGGACGCTGGGTGGCTGGGTTAGGGAAGGCTGGGGGCCCAGAAGTTGGGGTTGGGTCGAGACTCCCATTCGGGGAACTATTGAGGGTTTCCCCAGCGGTAGTTACACGTGTGGGTGCTTGGTTGGAATTTACAGTAACAGCATTGGACACAGCAGTGGATACAGCATAAGGGACTGAGGGAAGAGGATCAACACTTGACACAGCCGGGGAAGCTATAGTTACTGAGGGGTTAGGCATACTAGTAATAATAGTACCAGACGCAGACGTGGGAGCCATAGAGGAAGCTACCACAGGGACTTGGGAAGTGGGCACAACAACAGGGGATTGGGGGTTACTCATAACTTGAGCGATAACACTATGAAGCACAGAATTAAGATAGTCAGCATTAATTGGATTATTAAAGTATGAAAGTATGGGGTTAGTAACATCCCGGGATGGTAAAGTTGGTACTCCCGAACTAACATCAGTGGTAGATGTATTAGATACCACTGGAGCCATAGTATTCATGGCGCTACTGGGGGTCACCGTGGACCCTATATTCATTCCTGAGGTATTATTTATCCCTGAACTCTCTTTTTCCGAATTATGTATACCCAAGGCTTCACTCTCACTAACATTAATTCCTGAATCCTGCTCTGGAACCATATTGCTAGACCCTTCACTTGATCCTGGTGCCAGACCACTAACACTAAGGTTAACATCTGCCATCCTGTTCACTAGGGACTTCACTCGTATCCTACTTGATCGTCTGATTACACTATTCAACGTCTTGCTACGCAAATTATATTTTGTCATCAGCCACTGAGTAAAGCATCACTCCACCTGACAAACATAAGGGTAGGGTTGTCCTGGTCTATTCTTAAGGTTATGATCACAGTTTAATGGTAAAACAAATTAATATTTGGTAGTGTGGTTTTGATAGCCCAAGCCGACCAGTCGTAAAGCACGTGAGCCGCGTTTAATGATAAACGCTAAACCGCTGCCACCATGTGAGACCTGTACCCACTCTGCCTGAGGTATTCCAGCAAGTGAGCCCGTCTCCTGTATTATCCCAGTGCTTAACAAAATAGGGAATAGCAAAAGAAGGTACAAATAAAAATGGGAACTATGGCTGTCGTTTACTTAATAACATAAAGAACGAGAATACATTATATCCTGACGGAGAATTACATACAATAACCATTGACCTATGAGACTTATTACCAGGGGGAAGGGTAGATGTTATCAGTAACACGGACTTATACTCACTCTTAATTCACCAACCAGCTGACCCGAGATTCGCAACGCGTGGCCCACTGCACACCCGCTGTCCAGAGACCTGCTCACTGGACCTGTCACCCACCTCTCAGTCTCCTCTAGTCGTTTTCATGACCTTATATGGTGCTCAAAGCATCCCCCTTTCCCATAAGGTGTAGACCACATGTTACGACCTGACGCCAGGCAAGAACAAAAGATCTGAGGCTTAAGTATGGAGGTGTGGCTGACAGCTATTTGCCAAGGTAAAGTGTGGGTAATTAGCTGGACCTCACAACCACACTGACTACATCACAACCTGTCCTGAAGACCCGGGCCGGATGTACCGGCGAACCTACAACAGCAAGAACAACAATCCTGTGTGTTAGTGTGACTTTGTAAATGGTCCAAGTTGGACCGAAACGTCGTCGTAAGTTCCTCTCTTTTTATATATGCGGGTTGTGTGTTGTTGTTGTTGTTGTAGGTTCGCCGGTATGTCCGGCCCGGGTCTTCTCCAAATCTATTTAGGCCTAACACTTCCATCTTAATTTTCAGCATAGCATTTACTATGGTATCTTATCTATACACTACTGTGATATACACTATAACACTATGTATGACACTTTATTATCAGGGAGACTTTCTTTCCTATGACAAAATTGTTATAAGTTATTTTTGTTATTTGCACATGGCACGCTAAGCCCATAGTTCACCTCTGGGAGTATGGCTCTGCTGTTATTTTACACTTTTTATCATTTTTTGGCTCAGTGTATACTATTTTTTAGCTAGATTAGTTCCAAGCACTGGAGGGATGTACCTTATAAGTTCACTGGCACAGTTTAAAGTTCTAACACACAAAAGAGACCGTGGTAATCTACGTAAAATGACGAAGCACGGCAGAGCAAGCAAGCATGCATGTTGGCCCACAACTCTGCATAACATACCTGGAGTGGGTTCCGGGGGTCAACGCCCCCGCGGCCCGGTCTGTGACCAGGCCTCATGGTGGATCAAGGCCTGATCAACCAGGCTGTTACTCTTGGCCTCACGCAAACCGACGTACGAGCCGCAGCCCGGCTGCTCAGGTACTGACTTTAGGTGCTTGTCTAGTGACTTCTTGAATGCAGCCAAGGGTCTATTGGTAATCTCCCTAATGTATGATGGGAGGCAGTTGAACAGTCTTGGGCCCCTGACACTTATTGTGTTGTCTCTTATCGTGCTAGTGGCGCCCCTGCTTTTCATTGGGGGGATGTTGCATCTGCCGAGTCGTTTGCTTTCATGGTACTAATACCTCTAGGATTTTCCAGGTGTATACAATCATGCAATCAAGTGTCACCCATTTCTGAGAAAACAATGTGTCATGTTGAAACAAACTTGTATTTATGTTTGTAAATGCTTCAGGAAGCATTTGATAATGAAACAATGGCGGCAGATATAGTTTTTTGGATGTTTTTCTTGATTCAAAACAGGAAGAATGTTAGTTTAGGATGATGAATACTCTCGTCGTCCATCAATGTCAAAAACAGATGCCAACATTGAAAAAGTGATGAAGGATATTCATAAAAATCGTCGTCAGAGTATCAAGGACATTACAAGTGTTGTGGGAATTTCTTATGGGTCACGTGGAAGCATTTTGACTGAAAATTTGAACATGAAGTGGCTTAAAAAATTTTGCCCTGCTGTCTTGAGCGTGTGAGCTAGTAGGTGGGAGTGTGTGAGCTAGTAGGTGGGAGTGTGTGAGCTAGTGGGTGAGTGTGAGCTAGTAGGTGGGAGTGTGTGAGCTAGTACTTGGGAGTGTGTGAACTAGTGGGTGTGTGAGCTAGTAGGTGGAAGTGTATGAACTAGTAGGTGTGAGTGTGTGAGCTAGTAGGTGGGAACATGTCAGCTAGTGGATGGGAGCATGTCAGCTAGTGGGTGGGAGTGTGTGAGCTAGTGGGTGGGAACATGAGCTTGTGGGTTTGAGTGGGTGAGCTAGTAGGTGGGAGTGTGTGAGCTAGTGGGTGGGAACATGAGCTAGTGGGTTGGAGTGGGTGAGCTAGTAGGTGGGAGTGTGTGAACTAGTGGGTGGGAGCATGTGAGCTAGTGGGTGGAAACATGTGAGGTTTTGGGTAGGAGTGTGTGAGCTAGTAGGTGGGAGCATGTGAGCTATTGGATGGAAGTGTGAGCTAGTATGTGGGAGCATGTGAGCTAGTGGATGGGAGTGTGTCAGCTAGTAGGTGGGAGTGGGTGGGAGCATGTCAGCTAGTGGATGGGAGTGTGTGAAATAGTGGGTGGGAGTGTGTGTGAGCTAGTAGGTGGGAACATATAAGCTATTGGGTGGGAGTGAGGTAGTGGTAAGTAAAAACAGTCATGCTTCTTCTGAAATTTCACCCACTCATTCTAAACCTTATTCCAAATCTTATGGTCATTAAGGTAAGTGGGACAAGAATTTTCAGGGACAAACGAAGTCTGAGGCGCCCTCTCAAATAGAAGGAAAAGGTAAGTCGGCTAGAGCTCAAAGTTTACCTAGACCATCAGATAATGTTTCAGTTCCTCAAATAAACAGTACCAGTCCTGCACCAAATGGCAAAAACACCTTTGAAAATTATACCTGTTACTACTGTAACAAAACTGGACACACACACGTTTTGCTTGTCTAGACGGCGAGATCAGGAAAGAAAGGAACCATCCCAAAGGACCCCAACTGCAGAGAGACATCCAGTTGCCTGCATTAAGTCTTCATAGCAAGGTGAGGAGGAACCTTTGGATCTAGACCCCAGACCTCTTTAAGGGGGGCTCCTTGTGGCGGTAAAGAGGCTATCGGTCTGAGGAATTGGACCTTTTGGTCTTCTTCCTCAGACCGAACCTAATTACCCCCCAATCCCTCCTCCCCTTTCCAATCTTCCCTTTTCCCTTTCCTCCTCCTCATCCCTTCCTTATTCCCTTCCCATTTTTACCCTTTGAGCTTCTCTCCACAGGCATTCTGGTTCCTAGGTAGGGGGAAGGGTACCGTGGTCCATCCCATTCTGTTGAGGTTCTTAGTGGTGGTGTAGTTTGCCGTGGAATCTGGATCGCCTGGGGATGTCCCGATCCCTCTCCGGTCTCCTGGGGGGGGGGGTGGCTTTGGGTGTCCTTCGGGCGACGGGTGTAACTCTGGAGCCCACCTTTCGGATTCCGGGGGTGGTGGCCAAAGGAGGTATGCTTTGTGGCAGGTGTCCGGCCACCCTCTCTTTTGTCAGCCAAAGTGGCTCGGTGGATGTGAGGTTGCTATCCTGGATTGCTGGTTTACTGGCATGAAGGGTAGGGTATGGTACGGGTTCCATGCCGCATCTGCACTATTTGTGGTGCTAAGGTCCTCTTGGGCGTGGAGGGGGATTTATGCCCCTTTCATTCCTCCTAGGAGCTATTTCTCCACGTTCCCCCAATCCATGAACCTACTACCCCCGGGGCCCTTCCTGATACCGCACCCAGTTCTGACCCTACCTCGTTCTTGGACCACTCTTCGTACACTTCCAATACCCCTGTACCTCTTGCTGGTGCCGGTTCGTCACTTGCTTCAGGTACCGGGGTTCCGACTAGCCCCTTTGATATATCTGACCTCCACTCTTCTTTGACTATGCTTCCGGCTTCTCCCTCTACGGTGCGGCAATTTTTAGGTTGCTCGCCTGTCCCACGTCAGACCAACTCCGGTCCCACATCTAAATGACCAAGACCCTTACATGACGATTCGTCACTGCATTCTCGTTCATCTCAGAAATGACTAGCTCGTCACGCACTCCCCTTAAACACTTTGTTTCACATTACACAATGGGCAAAGTTTTTTATGCTAAGACCGACTGCCAATCTTTCCGATCATAGTATTGGTAAGGCTCTCCTATGCCATGTGGATATATTGATTTCTTAACTGCCCATCCCCTCTTTTGACACTCCTGAATATGCCTCTCTTTTGACCAATGAGATCTTTTAATCTATTGTTCATCCATTTGGGATCAATTTTGTTAGGTCTGGGCAGTTAGAACTAAGCTCTGAAAAAACGTCATATTGGCAACCAATATCACCTACTTGACTCATAGTCAGGTCATCCCAATTTAGCCTACCTAGGTAATTTCTCAGTCTCATGAAATCGGCCAAGCAGAAGTCTGGGACAGAGATTTGATTGCAGTTTCCTGGGTAATTCCATAATATATTGAAACTAAGTGATTTGTGATCACTTTCTCCAAGCTCATCATTAACCTCAATATTATTAATTAGTGATTCTTTGTTGGCAAGAACCAAGTCAAACAGACTGTTTCTTCTAGTTGGTTCTGTCACAAACTGTTTTAAAAAGCAATCGAAAGAAAGTCACTAGACTGAAGATTTCCTGTCACATTGTTCCAATCAGTTTGTCTAAAGTTAAAATCTCTTATTAACTCAACATTTTCATATCTAGACGCCTTATGAATTTCGTCCCACAGCAGTTTACTGCACTCCCTATCAAGGTTTGGGGGCCTATAAATCACACCCAGAATTAATTTTTCACGCCCCTCGATAAACTGTAGCCAAACAGATTCTGTGTCCGATGTTTCTAATCTTATATCATTTATATCACAGCAATTTAAATTATCTCGGACACACATCGCCACTCCACCACCCTTCCTGTTGACCCTATCAGTGTGGAATAGTTTATAACCCTGTATGTTGCAAAAATATCTATATTACCTGCACTTGCAAGTAATCTTGGCTCATCTTTCTTATTTCTTAGACTCCTACTATTTGTATAGTAAACCTTAAGGGAGCTAGTCACTCGTTTCCCTCTACTATCTCTCTTTGTTTGTTGATCAGTTGCTTTGCCTTTACTAGCAACTTTATTTTGAATATTGTCTTTTAAACATATCCCTGGGGTATCCTTGTAATATCTACTGTTTCCAACCCTAATACTGCAGCCTGATTGTTTCCCACAAACATCCATACCTCTATAATCTATCAGTTTAAAGTCCTATACAAGTCATCAATGACCCCCTCAATCGAATTGACTAATGCAACCAATCCAGCCCCAGAGAGATGAACCCCATCCCTTGCATACATATCACGTTTGCCATAGAATTTGTCCCAGTTATCAATGAATGGGATTGCAAGCTCCTTGCAGTACCTGTCTAGCTAGCAATTTATGCCAATTGCCCTAGACATCCATTCATTGCCCACTCTCTTTCTAGGCAAGATGCTACACATGATTTTGATCCCTCCCTTAGACCTGACTACTTCTATGGCTGACCTGTACTTATCTAGTAGCTCCTCTCTCCTCCTCTTCCCATTGCCATTTCC
>WNWK01019711.1:15000-37205 GCA_009830355.1 Cherax destructor | reverse complement strand
CCTTACACCTGCTGTCCCTGTTCACCTAGCAGTAAGTAGGTACCTGGGTGTTTGCCACCTTACACCTGCTGTCCCTGTTCACCTAGCAATAAGTAGGTACCCGGGTGCTAGCCACCTAACACCTGCTGTCCCTGTTCACCTAGCAGTAAGTAGGTACCCGGGTGCTAGCCACCTAACACCTGATGTCCCTGTTCACCTAGCAGTACAGTGCTCATCACGGCATTATGCCGGGTGAGCGCCCCGGCATAATGCCATGACGGAAATCAAAGGCCTACCATACAGGTTTTTTTCGTCAGTACATTCTGCTGGGTAACAGTCATTAGCATGACGTCACAGCCTGCTACCACACTTCACAGTGACTTTTCAGTGCTCACGTGGCTACCGTGGTGAGAGGAAGTGTTGCACTGTTGCCTCTCATCTGCCCCATCTTTTGTCCAGTGTTCCCTTTGGTTTTGGGGCTATACATGTTTGATTTAGTGAGTCTTAACACCTGAAACTATAGCTCAAATCATATGGCTTCACAAAGCTGGAACAGACAAGAAATATAGTGGAGAATGTTAGTGTGTGTGAGCGTTCATGAGGAACTGGTGCAGCGTTTCAATGTCGTGTGGTCTTGGGAGATATATAGGGTCAAAGATACTCCTTGTTGGATGGTTACGGTATATTTACAGTAATTAGAGGAGAGTCCAGCACACCGTCTGTCTTGCCTGTAGGTCTAACGTTAGTGAGGCAGTCTGCCATGATAGGCTGTCATGCGCTGAGCCTCTGACGCAGCGTACCGTGAGTCACACGCAGGACCAGCTTATAAAGATATCTAAACAAGTGTATCTATGATACGACACGACATCAAGGCTGGGGTGGGCTTCTGCCAAACCTCGGCCTGGCCCCTCGAGGAAGATATCTGTTCGTACCTTAACTGTTTTAAAGAAGCAGTTACTCTCAAACTGTTTCTTTAACACAGTTAAGATATGAACAGATGTCTTCTTGGAAGGGCCAGGCTGAGGTTTGGCAGACAGTAACTCGACACCGCCACCAGCCTTGAAACGCTGCACCCAGTTCCTCACTGAATGCTCACACACACTAACACTCTCCACTATTTTTGTCTGGTTCCGAGCTTTGTGAAGCCCTATGATTTGAGCTATAGTTTCAGGTGTTAAAGACTTCCTTTTACCCATAATCAAACATGTATAGCCCCAAAACCAAAGGGAACACTGGACAAAAGATGGGGCGGATGAGAGGCAACAGTGCAACACTTCTCTCACCACGGTAGCCACGTGAGCACTGAAAAGTCACTGTGAAGTGTGGTAGCAGGCTGTGACGTCATGCTAATGACTGTTACCCAGCAGAATGTACTGACGAAAAAAGACCCCCCTGTATGATAGGCCTTTGATTTCCGTCATGGCATTATGCCGGGGCGCTCACCCTGCATAATGCCGTGACAAGCACTAAGTAGGTACCCGGGTGTTAGCCACCTAACACCTGCTGTCCCTGTTCACCTAGCAGTAAGTAGGTACCTGGGTGTTAGCCACCTTACACCTGCTGTCCCTGTTCACCTAGCAGTAAGTAGGTACCTGGGTGTTAGCCACCTTACACCTGCTGTCCCTGTTCCCCTAGCAGTAAGTAGGTACCCAGGTGTTAGCCACCTAACACCTGCTGTCCCTGTTCACCTCGCCCTGTTCCCCTCACTCTCCAAGATGCAATGTCCTCATAAGGAATGGTTTCTGCAAGTAGTTATCCCCTCAAGGGAGGTTCCTTGATGCTGGTGAGGGGCTCTTGATCTAGGGAATTGGATCTGTGCTCCAGTTCCCTGAATTAATTATTATTATAATCAAAACAAAACTCTAAACCACATGGGTCATACAGCACAGCAGGTTAGGGCAGGATGCAAGGAGAATGGGTTGTAAGAGAGAGAGGGATGATTAGTAGGGTATGGAGTGCAGCAGGGCAGTGGATAATGCAGAGATAGAGGGTAGCAAGATATTGAGGTAAAAGGGACTGAGGGGAGTGCTAGAGGTATAATCTTTAGAGTTTTGGCTGTCAAAAAGTCAATGAGAGTCAGGATTAAAGGAGGGTCCATCAGCAAGAAGGGAAGGTAAAGAAAGGGCCGAAGAGCGAAGACGACATTGGAGGTAAATTCTGAGTGCTTGTTGATAGAGTGGGCAGTCCAACAGAATATGGCAAACTGATACTGGAACCTGATAATGCTCACAGAGAGGGACAGGGAGCCTCTCCATGAGATACCCATGAGTAAGATGAGTGTGGCCGATGCGAAGACGAGAGTGTAGTCTCCCAACCTCGACATTGGTGACAAGAAGAAGGCCAGAAACCTATACTCGGTTTAATAGAATGAAGTTTGTTATTTAGCAGGTCAAACCAACAATGTTGCCAACGGGTGCGAATGTGGGTAGCAATGACTGAAAAATAGTCTGTGAATGGAATACGTACCTCTATATGAAACTGGGAGTCATGTATGTACTGCTGACCACGCAGCAGTGTCTGCCTGTTCATTGCCTGTACGTCAACATGACCAGGGACCCAGTAAAAAACAATATCTTTGTGTTTGCTAGAGATACAGCGTAACCAAAGTTGGATACGAAGAACTAGGCGGTGAGGTGTATAAAATTTTCGGATAGCCTGTAAAGCACTAAGGGAGTCTGAAACGACCACAAATGGTGACACAGACATAGATGCAATACGGATAAGTGCCACTAGAATGGCATACAATTCAGCTGTAAATTTGCTAGCCGAGGATAATAGATGCCCTCGCACGATGCTGTCCGGAAACACTGCTTCGAATCCGACGCCATCTGATCACTTAGAACCATCGGTGTACACTGCAATGACATGGGAATGAGAACGGAAATGGTCTAGAAAAAGAGAGCGAGAAGCCACAGTAGGTAGTTGGGCTTTCGCGCAGGGAGGGATGAGGAGGAAAGGGAGAAGGGAAGATGGGGATGGGAATGGGGAGGGGGAATTGGGGGGTAATTAGGTTCGGTCTGAGGAAGAAGACCAAGAGGTCCAATTCCTCAGTCCAATAGCCTCTTTACCGCGACAAGGAGGCCCCCTTAAAGAGGAGGGTAGTCACTTCAGATTTGGGCGTCTGCCAGCTCCTAACCGCAAACTAACTATTCCTGTGTTTCCCCCAATAATAGTGGCCACATAACTTGGGACGAAAGCAGAAATGAGTTTCACAAATGGGTCTGGGGCAGAGACTTGTATCCACGGTCCATCAGGAAGGCCTCTGATAATCGTTGTTGGCTGCCAGACAGGACATTTTATAAAACACGGGGGATACTGAGCTTAAGAGTTCCTAACGAGTTATTGCCACGGAAGCTGATGCCAGAAAAACGCTTTTATGTTCAGCAAGCTCCAAACTTTACTTACTCTATATAGTATCTTTGGTTAGGCCTCATTTAGATTATGCTGCACAGTTCTGGTTACCGTATTACAGAATGGATATAAATGCACTGGAAAACGTACAGAGGAGGATGACAAAGTTGATCCCATGTATCAGAAATCTTCCCTATGAAGATAGACTGAGGGCCCTGAATCTGCACTCTCTAGAAAGGCGTAGAATTAGGGAAGATATGATTGAGGTGTATAAATGGAAAACAGGAATAAATAAAGGGGATGTAAATAGCGTGCTGAAAATATCCAGCCAAGACAGGACTCGCAGCAATGGTTTCAAGTTGGAAAAGTTCAGATTCAAGAAGGATATAGGAAAGCACTGGTTTGGTAATAGAGTTGTGGATGAGTGGAACAAACTCCCGAGTACCGTCATAGAAGCTAAGACGATGTGTAGTTTTAAAAATAGGTTAGATAAATACACGAGTGGGTGTGAATTTGACCTGACTAGCTTGTGCTACTAGGTCAGATGCTGTACTAATTCCTTAAGTGGAAGTGACCTGACTACCTGGAGTTTACCTGGAAAGGATTAACTCCAGGTGCTTATTGCTTGGGTAGCATTGTAAATTGGGTTGCATAAATATCCTGTTAGTGGGATGGATTGTGAAGGACCTGCCTAGTATGGGCCAACAGGTATGCTGCAGTGTTCCTCCTTTTTTATGTTCTTATGTCTAATCTCATTACCTAATATGACATGTCTAAGGCTACATTATTAATTCTAATATTATTTACTAACAATTTAAACCTACCTAGATCATTCTTGAAACGCAAATCTATCAAGTAGTATATTATTCTTACAATTTGTATACGTACTATATTTTGTGTTAAGGATTACTGCGACTAAGGCATCAAATTATTTTACATCGAATCCAGCCATGGAATTTTTCGGTCCGAATAAATTTCCACAAAGGAATTAATAATAATAATAATAATAATACGTAATAATAATATCTTTATTTCTGCAAGTACATGTATACAAGGTATACAGGCCTAGCTGACATCAATGACATACAGTGGTACCCAGAGTCTCGAACTCTCCCAACTCGACCTATTATGTAAGCTTATTATTGTAAGTGTATTTTTGGGGGTCTGAAACGGACTAATATCATTTACATTATTCCTTATGGAAACAAATTCATTCGATAACAGCACTTGAACAGCATTCTGGAACAAAGAAAGTTCAAAACTCGGGGTACCACTGTACTACTATATAGAAAGCCCCTTGTTATGCAGAGCATTTCTGGCAACTTAGGTCATTGTCCCAGGATGTGACCCACACCAGTCGACTAACTCCTAGGTACCCATTTTACTGATGGGTGAACATAGACAATCGGTGTAAAGAAACTCGCAGACCCTCGCCGTGTGAAGCGAGAGCTTTAGCCACCAGGCCACGGGACACAGTGACTAACACCCAGGTACCCATTTTATACTGATGGATGAACATGGACAGCAGGTGTCTTATGGAAACACATCCTATTTTCCAGCCATACCGGGGATTCGAACTCCGGACCTCAGTGTGTGAGCTGAGTGCACTAGCAATCAAGCTACAGGATATTTATTTTTTCAAGTGTTGCATATAGTACAGTAGTTCAAGCATTTATATAGTTGCATTCATACTTTTTTTCGGCCTAAACCCAAACTGGCAGGGGTTAAGTATGTTGTGAGATACATACTACATTTACCTTCACATAATTTTGGGTTAAAAAAAAAAAAAAGACCACAAATTAAAAAAAGGAAAAGTAATTCTCTCTTCCACATCATTTTATTTAACTTACATGGGCAAGGAACATTATTAAAAAAATTAAACAAATAACAGTCACTTTACATGTGATGTGAACAAAACCATAGTAATATGTTATTTACGAGTTCATTCCAGGTTCAAGGAACAATGTATTGAGAACATTGCTACCACATTCCAGATTCAAGGAACAATATATTGAGAACATTGCTACCCTATTTCAGGTTCAAGGAACAATGTGTTGAGAACATTGCTAGTGCTTTTCCTGCAGCTAAACTCAGCTTGTGATTGCTTTATACAAATGATACCTTACTCTACAATTATTCATTTGCAGAGCTACTATACAATTAAAAAAAATAATGTTCATAAAATAAAATCATGTTTACAAAATTTACCATAGGTACAGAATGTCAAAGATCTGTCCTTCTAGATGTACGCCAAATACACCAAAGCTACTGGATCGCCTCTAGATTTGCTCCCCCCTTAGGAACACTCATGGTCTGTAAATTCCTAGAAAAATTAGGTAAAGCTATATTACTGATATGTAAATTTTAGCAAGATTAGGTTAATTCTGGTGCAAAATACATAAATTTAATCAACAATATTTCTTCTGGGGGTACAGCCTGTAGATGTGCATTATCCGGGTCTCTGTTACCTCTCTGTCATCAATGTGGCAGTGATCAAACCCTAGGACCTAACATGGAGTTTTTTTAATCATTCCTTTACTAATGCTCTAGCAGTCTATAGGGATTCTTTAACTTTAAATTATGAATATATAAAGCCATTGATAACCCACAATATGGCCAACAACAACTGTGCTGCCAAATACTGCTGACAACACTTATTCATGTTACCTGGCCAGGCTTCAAGATTTATACTTGTTACTGGCCAGGCTTCAAGAGTTATACTTGTTACTGGCCATGCTTTAAGAGTTATACTTGTTACTGGCCATGCTTCAAGACTTATACTTGTTACTGGCCAGGCTTCAAGACTTATACTTATTACCTGGCCCAAGACTTAGACATGTTGCCTGGCCAAGCTTAAGTCTGCAATGAATTATTATTATTAATTATGTACTATTATTTTTACTATATATTAAAACAAGTACTAACTGCAAGGAATAAAGAAAATTGAAGAAGAAATTACAATATTACTACTAAGCTGTGTTTATAGGAAACTGCCAAACCACTGGGAATCAAGTTGAAACTTGGGAACGGAAGGTAACCAGCTTTGATTGAAGGAATGGATGAGTAGCTCCAAGTGCCTGGATGATGAGCCCTTGGCCAGTATGGGGGTAGGACCCCATGAACGACTGAAGAGAATAAACCAGGACCTGGATAAGAGGCACTGGTTGAACACATCCACACTGGTGTGTCTGCTAGCTATGGTATGCAACATAAAAATGATTTTCTCTAAATTTTTTTTAAAAATAACAAATATCTGAGTGTAGAATTTTAATTCCTGTATATACATATATGAATAACACAGCAAACCCTCCATATAACAAATTTCAGCAATATGGAATAAAATCCACTGGGTCCATCGACTGGGAAACAATGGATAAAATCCGATGATTAGAGAATTGTCCATTATTGTTACAATCACTTCCCTATCCACCACAATTGCCATTACAGGCCTCCCATATCTACCTATCAGTCTGTTATATCAAGGATTTACTGGCAATAAAATCAATCTGGTGTACAGTATAATGAATTTCCATATAATTTTTATGACATTCAACTTTGGTAATAAATATATTTATCTATATACTAATTTACTTTTCTCAATTCTCAGTTTTAATCCTTAAATTAACATTTAAAAATCTGTATATATGAAACCCAGACTAATGTCCACACTTCAATACTTCCTACATGGCCAGATTCTCCGAGCTATCATTGGCAGCCACAACAGTGTTGTCTGCATTCAACACAGTTGAGCAGTGAAGTGCTTTCTAGGCCATACAGTCAGCATTCATATAAAACTATATATACAGGTCTCCCTTGCTTTATGTGAATTCGCTATTATGCGAGGTCCTATTTCTATCTGTAATGAGATCCTATCTCTATCTGTAATGTCCTATTTTCATCTGTGATTCGGTAATATATGATGTACGGTCACCTTATACAATTGGCATAATTCCAAAAACATACTGAAGATTTCTTTGTGTGTAATTGTTTATGTCCTAATTAGGTGTAACTGTTTGTCCTGATTAATTAGGCTTAATTATGTCCTGATTAATTAGGTGTAATTATGTCCTGATTAATTAGGTGTAATTATGTCCTGATTAATTAGGTGTAATTATGTCCTGATTAATTAGGTGTAATTATGTCCTGATTAATTAGGTGTAATTATGTCCTGATTAATTAGGTGTAATTATGTCCTGAATAATTAGGTGTAATTATGTCCTGATTAATTAGGTGTAATTATGTCCTGATTAATTAGGTGTAATTATGCCATGATTAATTAGGTGTAATTATGTCCTGATTAATTAGGTGTAATTATGTCCTGATTAATTAGGTGTAATAAAGTGTTTATGGGCTGACTAAGCTTGGTACTAATGCCAAGTACCTGACACACGTTTACAGCATAAAACAAAGGACACCTGTAGTGCAATTGAGAGAGTACATCCAAAAATTAATGGCACATGCTATGAAGGCTTTTCTATGTGCTATTCAGTTTTGGAGATGAACTTTTTTTCAATGGCATTTGCAACAGAGGAGCTTTGTAAGAGAGCTTTCTCGAACCTCTGGAAGGAACTGAGCTGCATTAATTAGTTCTCTGTTATGCAGTAAGTGATTCAGATGGGAGCTCTTGTGGTGAGCTGCTTATAAAGCTCTCTAGCACAGCTCTTGTAGTGAGGTGCTGCATACAAAACTCTCTAGCACAGCTCTCCTGGTGAAGTGCAGCTTGCAAAGCTCTCTAGCACAGCTCTCCTTCCTCAAATGAAAATTATTTTTGGACGCAGATGTCAAAGACTTTCTAATTTTTTATCTTTATCATCGTGCCTATCACGAACAATTACTTCCCTCGTTTTGTACAATCCCATTAGCGCAACACAATTTCACACATACCCAATAATACAAAGATTTAAAGCCCTCCTGGAGATTATATATACATACAGTGGAGCCCCGGTTTTCGTGATTTTTTCGTTCCAGAATGCTGTTCAAGTGCCATTACCAAACGAATTTATTCCCATAAGGAATAATGTAAAGTAGACTAGTCCTTTAGACCCCCAAAAATACACTTACAAAAGCATTTAAAAAAATACACTTACATAAAAGGGCGAGTTTGGAGCAGGACGAACACCGGGGGTCCACTGTACGTATATAGATATAAATTTTTAATAAAATTATTAATCACAGAACCATCTTCAGGGAATTTTTGGCCCTCAATAACAGAGAAATTTAGAAAAGACTCCATTCAGTGGGTTATACAAGACCAATCATTAAAAATTATTCACAAGTCTTATAAAGCTCCTATAATATACAGTGGACCCTCGCTATTCGAACCCTCCAAAACTCACCCTTTTATGTAAGTTTATTATTGTAAGTGCTTTTATAAGTGTATTTTTGGGGGTCTGAAATGGACTAATCTAATTTACATCATTCCTTATGGGAATAAATTCGTTTGGTAACAGCACTTGAACAGCATTCTGGAATGAGGGTGAGTTTTGGAGTGTTTGAATAGCGAGGGTCCACTGTATTGCAACTGATCATAAATGCGACAGAAAAAGTACACCCAAAACTGAACAACGTTGAAAAGCCTTCATAGCACATATTAAATTTATGCGGCCCTTTTTAAATCAACGAATTATACCAGGTAGAGGGGACTGATAAGAGAGCGGACTGTACAGTATTCTATTTTACCAATGAGTTGAACGTGTGACTATCACATTATACTTCTGAGATTTCTTACATGCCAAAACAAAAATAGTTTACAGATGCAGGTTTCAGTAAATGCATTTTTAATATTGTACAACATATTAACTGAATCACAGAATTTTTAAAATTATTATTGCCCAAAAAATTTCATCATAGTATGGTGCAATGTTGAAAAATAATGTGTGTACATATATTTTCTAGCTGTAAATTATTAAAAGATAAAAAAGAGAGAATGAGTTTAAAGTTATTTTGCACTCCGAGCTGGAAACACAATCACAAACATCTTATAAGTAAATGTCTTTCTTCACTGACATGTCAACAAGTCTAGGAATTAGACACTTTTGCAACATTTAGGAATCTTTATTGTCAAAACGTTTTGCCAGCAAATGGCTTCTTTGGTCAGGTACAGAGATGAATGGTAGAGATGAGAAGGGATTTGAGATAATCAGTCCCTCAGCCTGGGGTCAATGTGTTCAATCCATCAATCTCAAGACTGATGGATTGAACACATCGACTCCAGGCTGAGGGACTGATTACCTTAAACTCCTCATCTTCCACCATTCATCTCTGTACTGGACTGAGGAAGCCACTTACTAGCAAACGTTTTCCACAATAAACATTTCCAAATGCTGCAAAGGTGTCCAGGTCTTCAACTTGTCAGGTTTCTAAACAATTTACATCACGTGAACAAGTCGCTCTATGTCTGAATCATCACCAGTATATATTCTTGAAGTGAATCTTACACAAACTTCACCTCAATATATGGACTTAATTTATATACTCTTGATACATTATCACTGCATGACTGATAAAACCCAATACTTCCCTACATTCTCACTGCATGACTGATAAAACCCAATACTTCCCTACATTCTCACTGCATGACTGATAAAACCAATACTTCCCTACATTCTCACTACATACATGACTGATAAAACCCAATACAGTGGACCCCCGCCTAACGAGCACCCCGGAAATCGTACAATTATGTAAGTATAATATTGTAAGTGCTTGTGGAAGTGTACTTTTGGGGGTCTGAAATAGACTAACCTAGGTGACATTATTTCTTAAGGAAGTACATAAATTCGTTTGGTAATGGCACTTGAGCAGGCTTCTGGAATGAATTTTGCTCGTTAGGCGGGGGTCCACTGTACTTCCCTACATTCCCACTGCATGACTGATAAAACCCAATACTTCCCTACATTCCCACTGCATGACTGATAAAACCCAATACTTCCCTACATTCCCACTGCATGACTGATAAAACGCAATACTTCTCTACATTCCCACTGCATGACTGATAAAACCCAATACTTCCCTACATTCCCACTGCATGACTGATAAAACCCAATACTTCCCTACATTCCCACTGCATGACTGATAAAACCCAATACTTCTCTACATTCCCACTGCATGACTGATAAAACCCAATACTTCCCTACATTCCCACTGCATGACTGATAAAACCCAATACTTCCCTACATTCCCACTGCATGACTGATAAATCCCAATACTTCCCTACATTTCCACTGCATGACTGATAAAACCCAATACTTCCCTACATTCCCACTGCATGACTGATAAAACCCAATACTTCCCTACATTCCCACTGCATGACTGATAAAACCCAATACAGTGGACCCTCGGTTAACGAATACCCCGGAAATCGTGCAATTATGTAAGTATAATTTTGTAAGTTCTTGTGGAAGTGTATTTTTGGGGGTCTGAAATAGACTAACCTACGTGAAAATTTTCCTTAAGGGAGTAAATTCGTTCGGTAATGGCACTTGAGCAGACTTCAGGAGTGAAGTTTTTACGAAACTCGGGGGTCCACTGTACTTCCCTACATTCCCACTGCATGACTGATAAAACCCAATACTTCCCTACATTCCCACTGCATGATTGATAAAACCCAATACTTCCCTACATTCCCACTGCATGACTGATAAAACCCAATACTTCCCTACATTCCCACTGCATGACTGATAAACCCCAATACTTCCCTACATTCCCACTGCATGGCTGATAAAACCCAATACAGTGGTACCTCGGTTAACGATATTTTTGTTCCAGAATGCTGTTCAAGTGCCATTACCAAATGAATTTATCCCCATAAGGAATAATGTAAAATAGACTAGTCCTTTTAGACCCCAAAATACACTTACAAAAGCATTTAAAAAAATAAACTTACATAAAAGGGCGAGTTTGGGGACCATCGTTAACCGAGGTACCACTGTACTTCCCTACATTCCCACTGCATGACTGATAAAACCCAATACTGGTCCCTTTACGATTCCCCAAACTCACCGCTTTATGAAAACTGTAATAAAAGGGCGCAGCATTTACTTCTTAAGGGTAAACGTGTAATCCTGCACATTCTGGAATGAAAATCCGTAAGTACTTCCCTACATTCCCACTGCATGACTGATAAAACCCAATTCAGTGGTCCCTCGGTTTTCGTGCATCTTCAAACTCGAACATTTATGTAAGTGTATTTTCGTAAGTGCTGTTGCAAGTGTATTTTTGGGGGTCTGAAATAGACTAACCTACGTGACATTATTTCTTAAGGAAGTAAATTCGTTCGGTAATAGCACTTGAGCAGCATTCTGGTACGAATTTTCGGCGAAAACCGAGGGACCACTGTACTTCCCTACATTCCCACTGCATGACTGATAAAACCCAATATTTCCCTACATTCCCACTGCATACTGATAAAACCCAATACTTCCCTACATTCCCACTGCATGACTGATAAAACCCAATACTTCCCTACATTCCCACTGCATTGCTGATAAAACCCAATACTTCCCTACATTCCCACTGCATGACTGATAAAACCCAAAACTTCCCTACATTCCCACTGCATGACTGATAAAACCCAATACTTCCCTACATTCCCACTGCATGACTGATAAAACCCAATACTTCCCTACATTCCCACTGCATGATTGATAAAACCAAATACTTCCCTACATTCCCACTGCATGACTGATAAAACCCAATACTTCCCTACATTCCCACTGTATGGCTGATAAAACCCAATACTTCCCTACATTCTCACTGCATGACTGATAAAACCCAATACTTTCCTACATTCTCACTGCATGACTGATAAAACCCATTACTTCCCTACATTCCCACTGCATGACTGATAAAACCCAATACTTCCCTACATTCCCACTGCATGACTGATACAAAACAATAAAAGTTACAAGGCTAATAGTTGACATTTTTCTCCACGTCAAAAATACTATTACGAAAATCCAAACTGGTGTGCTACACTAAACTGCCCACAAGATATTACCAGAAGTTCTCTAACAAAGTGGAACAAGTCTATCACTTATAGTCATTTTCAAACAAATACAGTGGTACCTCGGTTTACAAAATTTTTTCGTTCCAGAATGCTGTTCAAGTGCCATTACCAAACAAATTTATCCCCATAAGGAATAATGTAAAATAGACTAGTCCTTTTAGACCCCCAAAAATACACTTACAAAAGCATTTAAAAAAATAAACTTACATAAAACGGCGATTTTGGGGACCATCGTAAACCGAGGTACCACTGTACCTCTCACTGCCCAAAATGCTCTGCATAACCATGGGTTTTCTGCATGCACAATCAAATGTCACCAATCTCTGTATAAACACTGTATCATGGGGAAGTATATCTTTGACTTTGACAGCTAGGTCTCAAATAGTGCAAATCTTGATGTAGTGCAAATTGTGTTGTAGTGTGAATTGTGTTGTAGTGCAAATTGCGCTGTAGTGTGAATTTTTCTCTAGTGCGAATTGCACTTTCCTGTAAAATTAATTGATGCTAGTTTCCCCCAGCTATGATTATAATCATAACCAAGCACTAAACCCATAAGGGTCAGTTTTCCCCCAAACCCTTCAAACAGTACTCAAAAATTACATCTAATTTGAAGTGCGAATCTGAATAACGCAACTTCGTGAGATACATTATTCACACTAATCGAGACCTATCTTTATATATGTTTCTGTAACTTGTGTGTGTATAGTCAAATGTACATTTAGCAAGCTGAGTACAGTACGTGTAGTGAGATGTGACTGCTATATAACAGCACATATAATAGTAGCATGTGTACATATTACATGTACACTGTATTATACACATGTACTCATGGAAAGTAGCAAACCCTTAAGGGTCATTCAGTGGTATATGGCAGAGGTGCGAGACTTGATGGAGATCAAAGATGAGGTAGAGGACATCAACAGGAAGAAGCAGTGACAGTTGATGTAACATTATGTTGTTATTGAAGATCTAAGAATGTGTGTGTAGTAGTGATGTATCGGATATTCGCATCCGCATCTGCGGAACATCCGCACAATTTCTTACATCCGAATCCGCATCCGCATTTCACAGCAAACAGATATCCACATATACATCCGCATCAACATCCGCGGAACATCCGCACAATTTCTTGCATCCGCATCTGAAATCCCCGGAACATCCGCACAATTTCTTACATGCGCATCCGCATTCGCATCCGTAAAATGAGTAAGACATCCGTATACACATCCGCATACCGGATATCTAAATTTTTCACATCCGATACATCCCTAGTGTGTAGTGTGTTGGTAGAGAGAGCAACATGTTAGAGAGAGAGAGAGAGAGAGAGAGAGAATGAATGAGAGTGAGAGAAAGAGAGAGAGAAAGAGAGAGAGAGAGAGAGAGAAAGAGAGAGAGAAAGAGAGAGAGAAAGAGAGAGAGAGAGAGAGAGAGAGAGAGAGAGAGAGAGAGAGAGAGAGAGAGAGAGAGAGAGAGAGAGAGAGAGAGAGAGAGAGAGAAGAGAGAAAGAGAGAAGAGAGAAAGAGAGAAGAGAGAGAAGAGAGAGAGAAGAGAGAGAGAGAGAGAGAGAGAGAGAGAGAGAAGAGAAGAGAGAGAGAAGAAGAGAGAGAGAGAGAAGAGAGAGAAGAGAGAGAAAGAAGAGAAAAGAGAGAAAGAGAGAGAAAGAGAAGAAGAGAAAGAGAGAGAAAGAGAGAGAAAGAGAGAGAAAGAGAAGAGAGAGAAGAGAGAGAAAAGAAGAGAAAAGAGAGAGAGAAAGAGAGAGAGAGAGAGAGCGAGAGAGAGAGAGAGAGAGAGAGAAAGAGAGAGAATGAATGAGAGTGAGAGAATATGAATGAATATGTAGTGTCAATAATTATCAGTCTCAGCAAGACACACACATTAAAGTTCACATTCACTGTTTAGTGAACATTCACTTGTGCACTTGAACACTTGACATAATACTTGTGAAATAACTGAATCCAAAAGGTGAGAAAATAACGAACTTAGAGATATTAAAAAAAAAAAATGAAAGGTCTATTCGATAAAATGGCATTACATCTGGTCTACAAAAGTCCTTTAAATATAAGAGGAAAATTGCTGAGGGTCTAAATGATTTCAAATAAAAATATATGTACAATACTGCTATACTACTCTGTAAAACAATACTGGCACATCTCGGTACTTCTAATGTTACATTCCACACACAATCACCTGTGTACTAACTCTTGTATTGCTTATTTATTTCCTGTAATAACTGCTCTTCCCCCACACAGATACATACATGCACGCACACACACACACACACACACATATGGCAGGATCCATATATAGCTTTAAGAAGAGGTATGATAAGGATCTTGGAGCAGGGAGAGTGGACCTAGTAGCAACCAGCAGACACACGGCCAGGAGATGTGACTCAACCCCAGCAACCACATATAGGTGAGTACACACACACCCCACCCAATACATCCACACGCAGTCATGATACAAGACAGTATGTGGTAATACAACCCCACACAGTCAAGATACTAGACAGTATGTGGTAATATAACCCCACACAGTCAAGATACTAGACAGTATGTGGTAATACAACCCCACACAGTCATGATACTAGACAGTATGTGGTAATACAACCCCACACAGTCATGATACTAGACAGTATGTGGCAATACAACCCCACACAGTCAAGATACTAGACAGTATGTGGTAATATAACCCCACACAGTCAAGATACTAGACAGTATGTGGTAATACAACCCCACACAGTCAAGATACTAGACAGTATGTGGCAATACAACCCCACACAGTCAAGATACTAGACAGTATGTGGTAATATAACCCCACACAGTCAAGATACTAGACAGTATGTGGTAATACAACCCCACACAGTCATGATACTAGACAGTATGTGGCAATACAACCCCACACAGTCAAGATACTAGACAGTATGTGGTAATACAACCCCACACAGTCATGATACTAGACAGTATGTGGCAATACAACCCCACACAGTCATGACACTAGACAGTATGTGGTAATACAACCCCACACAGTCAAGATACTAGACAGTATGTGGCAATACAACCCCACACAGTCATGATACTAGACAGTATGTGGTAATATAACCCCACACAGTCATGACACTAGACAGTATGTGGTAATACAACCCCACACAGTCAAGATACTAGACAGTATGTGGCAATACAACCCCACACAGTCAAGATACTAGACAGTATGTGGTAATATAACCCCACACAGTCAAGATACTAGACAGTATGTGGTAATACAACCCCACACAGTCATGATACTAGACAGTATGTGGCAATACAACCCCACACAGTCAAGATACTAGACAGTATGTGGTAATACAACCCCACACAGTCATGATACTAGACAGTATGTGGTAATACAACCCCACACAGTCATGATACTAGACAGTATGTGGCAATACAACCCCACAGTCATGACACTAGACAGTATGTGGTAATACAACCCCACACAGTCATGATACTAGACAGTATGTGGTAATACAACCCCACACAGTCATGATACAAGACAGTATGTGGCAATACAACCATACACAGTCAAAATACAGATACAGTGGTACCCCGGTTTACGATATTTTTTCATTCCAGAATGCTGTTCAAGTGCCATTACCAAACGAATTTATCTCCTTAAGAAATGTTGTAAAATAGACTAGTCCTTTTAGAACCCCAAAATTACACTTACAAAAGCATTTAAAAAAATAAACTTACATAAAAGGGTGAGTTTGGGGACCATCGTAAACCGGGGTACCACTGTATAAGCAAAGCAGAGTGGCAACTGTGCATGTGAAATACACTATCAAAGTCAACCAAATTTTCCCCAATACTGTAACTGGCATGGAGCTTCTACTTTCCCTATTAAATGCATAGTCCACACACTGCAGTGCAAAAAAAGAAAATTGGTTAGACATTTTACTTCATCTCCATGGGAAAGTGGAGCAGAATTTACTTCATACATCTACAGATGAAGAAAGTGTTCCCTTCTTTTGTCAACTTCTTGATCTAGGAATCCACTTTACTTCTGCCAGATTCTTATCTATCCAGCTGCATATTTAAGTACTACTGTATCTGTCATTGCAAATTCCCCTGTAAAATATTGATGTCTGCACTACACTGCCACAAGTGGCACTAAAACTGGTATTACAGTAATCCCTCAAGTTAACGGACTTCAAGTTAACAGATCTCAAGTTAATGGACCTCAAGTTAATGGACCTCAAGTTAATGGACCACAAGTTATCAAATCTCAAGTTAACAGACTTCAAGTTTATGGACCTCAAGTTAATGGACCTCAAGTTAACAGAGCTTGATTTAATGGACCTCAAGTTAACAGAGCTCGATTTAACGGATCTCAGGTTAAGGGACCTCAATTTCTTAGACCTCAATTTACCAGACTTCAGAAATACGGACAAAACTTGTTGGGTGAATTGATTCTGCAACAATAAACAAGGTCCATTATTTACAGAACTGCAATGATGTTGTTACAATCATAGCAAAACAATCTCACCTCTATCCACCACAATCACCAGGCATCCACTCTGCCCTATTATTCCATTAAATTGAGGGTTATCTGTAGTTACCAACAAACCCATTACATGTATTAAGTAAAGAGTAAAAATCTTCTGAGTTTCAATACCCTTTTGTAGGTACATAACTGAGATTTTATTAAAATTGCAAAAAATATAATCTACTGTTTTCATATAAAATTTTAATTGCCTATTGTCTATTGCAACAGAGAAATGCAGCTCTTATTCAGGCTTGCAACACCACAGAAAACTTTATAAAAGGTAAACCTTTTTCACATCATACACTCCATCAGAAAACATTAAAACGGGAAGATTTTATCATGATATATAATATTAAGCACCTTTATCACAATTTCTTATAAAAAAAAAAAAATATATATATATATATATATATATACATACACACATATACAGTGCTAGTCATGGCATTATGCCGAGTGAGCGCCCTGGCATAATGCCATGATGAAAATCAAAGGCCTACCATACAGGGGGATGTCTTTTTTCGTCAGTGCATTATGCCGGGTAGCAGCTGTTAGCATGACGTCACGGCCTGCTGCCACACTCCATAGTGACTCTTCAGTGCTCACGTGGCTGCTGTGTGAGAGGAAGTGTTGCACTTTTGTCGCTCATCCGCCCCATCTTTTGTTCGGTGTTCCCTTTGGTTTTGGGGCTATACGTGTTTGATTATGGGTAAAAGGAAGTCTTCATCACCTGAAACTATAGCTCAAATCATAGGGCTTCACAAAGCTGGGAACCAGACAAAAGAAATAGTGGAGAATGTTAGTGTGTGTGAGCTTTCAGTGAGGAACTGGGTGCAGCATTTCAAGGCTGGTGGCAGTGTCGAATTACCGTCTGCCAAAACTCAGCCTGGCTCCTCAAAGAAGACACTTGTTCGTACCTTAACTGTGTTAAAGAAGTAGTTAGAGAGTACACCTAAGATAACTGCTAGAGAATTGAAAGAAAAGAACCCACATCTTCTCTCAGAAGTGTCTGTAAGAACTGTTAACAGACGTGTGTCAGAACTGGGCTACAGTAGTCACCACCAGGTTAAGAAACCGATCCTCTCCAAGCCACAGAAGAAATGTAGGCTGGATTATGCAAAGAAATATCTTCACTGGACTCCTCAACAGTGATCTGAAGTACTTTGATGTGATGAAGCAACCTTCACCGTCACTTGTAACCGTGGGGGACATGTGTACCGGCCCACAGGTAATGACCCACTAGACCCATGCTACACCTGTGGGACCACTAAACACCCAGACTCGCTCATGGTTTGGGGTGTTTCAGTGCTCAGAGTGTTGGTGAACTCATTGTGCTTCCCAAAAACCAGTATATGAACCAGTAAAATTACCTGGAGTTATTGTGTGGCAATTTACCTGAGGCATTTAACAAGTGTGGGGCTATGGTTTTTATGCAGGAACGTTCCACCATGTCATACCACTAAATCTGTAGTTCAGTGGCTTAAGGACTGTGAAGTGAGGTTCTTTAATGACTGGCCAGGCAATTCCCCAGATCTAAACCCTATTGAGAACCTCTGGTCAATAGCGAAACGAAGTTTACTGGGTAAGGATATCAGTTCCATCCCGCGACTGGAGGCTGGTCTACATGAAACATGGAATAATATACATACGTCCCCAAACCCTCAATTATTATTATTATAATCAAATAGAAGCGCTAAACCTAAAGGGTTATACAGCGCTGCAGGTTATTGCAGGATGCAGGGAGAATGTGTTGTAAGAGGGAGATGGATGATTAGTAGGGTATGGAGTGCAGCAGGACGGTGGATAGTGCAGGGATAGAGGGTAGCAAGAGATCGAGGTAGAAGGGACAGAGGGAGGTGCTAGAGGTATAATCTTCAGTTTGTGTAGTAAGTCAGTTTCTGTCAAAAAGTCAACGTGAGAGTCAGGATTAAAGGAGGGTCCATCTGCAAGAAGGGAAGGTAAAGAAAGGGCCGCAGAGCGAAGAAGCCGTTGGAGGTAAATTCTGCGTGCTCGTTGATAGTGGGCAGTCCAAAAGAATATGTCGAACAGACACTGGAACCTGACAATGCTCACAGAGAGGGTCAGGGAGCCTCTCCATGAGATACCCGTGAGTAAGACGAGTGTGGCCGATGCGAAGACGGGAGAGTGTAGTCTCCCAACCTCGACATTGATGACAAGAAGAAGGCCAGAAACCTATAATCGGTTTAATAGAATGAAGTTTGTTATTTAGCAGGTCAGACCAGCGTTGTTGCCAATGGGTGCGAAGGTGGGTAGCAATGACCACAAAATAGTCCTTGAAAGGAACACCTCTATATGAAATTCGAAGGTCATGTACTGCTGACCGCGCAGCAGTGTTTGCCTGTTCATTGCCCTGTACGTCAACATGATCAGGGACCCAACAAAAAACAATATCTTTGTGCTTGCTAGAGATACGGCGTAACCAAAGTTGGATACGAAGAACTAGGGGGTGAGGTGTATCAATTTTACGGATAGCCTGTAAAGCACTAAGGAAGTCTGAAACGACCACAAATGGTGATACAGGCATAGATGCAATATGGATAAGTGCCACAAGAATGGCATACAATTCAGCCGTAAATATGCTAGCCGAGGGTAATAGATGCCCTCGTACGACGCTGTCCGGAAACACTGCTGCGAATCCGACACCATCAGACGACTTTGAACCATCGGTGTACACTGCGATGGCATGGGAATGAGAACGGAAGTGGTCTAGAAAAAAAAGAGCAAGAAGCCGCCGTAGGTAGGCGGGCTTTCGCGCAAGGTAGAGGAATAGAACAGACATGGACAGCAGGAACTTCCCAAGGGGGTAGGGGAAAAGGAGATGTCACATGAACATATAGAGGTGGTAGCTGAAGTGAAGACAGGAGTGAATGTAGATGAAGAGAAAAGGGACAAAGTAAGCAGGAGCGTCTACTAACATCTGTAGCAATCCTATACATGGAAGAATTGCGGAGGTCATGAGAGCGAACATAATAGCGAATGCAATGTGCATCAGGACGATCGGATAAGGATGGAATGTTTGCTTCTACATAGAGGCTCTCAACCGGGAAAGAACGAAATGCACCAAGGCATAAGCGTAATCCCTGGGTGATGGATGGGATTAAGGATGGAAAGAGTAGCAGGCGAGGCCACCGAATATATCTGGTCACTATAATCGAGTTTTGATAAAATTAGGGCTGAATGTAGACGAAGGAGAGTTCTACGATCAGCCCCCCACGAAAGATGTGCGAGGGTTTTTAAGAGGTTCAGCCGGCTATGACAAGTTGCCTTCAGAGAGGTAATGTGAGGTTTCCAGGACAATCGACGGTCAAACAGGAGGCCTAGAAATCTGACTGTATCACGTTCCGGGATACGTGAGCCGTATAGGTACAACAGATGATCAGAGACCACTGAACGTCTAGTAAACGTAATTTGATGAGTTTTGCTACTAGAAAATTTAAACCCGTGAGAGGTGGCCCAATCAGAAACTCGGTTGATGGCATGCTGGAGGGAAACTGCAATGAGGCCCCAAACCCTCAAGAATTTGTGTGTGAGTCTTCCTACACAGCTGAGGGACGTGATTAAGCGTAAAGGATGCAGCAACAAGTATTAAAACCTCGGTTAGTGTGCAAATATATATGTGTATATATTATAATCTTTCATGGTATGTGTTTGTGTTTTGGTACGTGTGGGAGGAAGGGGCGGCATAATGCCATGACTAGCACTGTATATATACGTATATATTTATATATTTAAAAAAAAAAAAAAATTCTCATGGTCTTGTTCATTCATTCAGTTCATGAACATAACTGTGATGATTTACATAAGAATGTTAGCCTTCTAGATACAACACTGTTCAATACTTTTGGAAACCATGATTATCTCCACACAACCTTTGGAATTCAAAATAGGAAGGTAAATATTCCTAGCACTTAAGTTTTATCCCAACCTGCGTACAACTGGTGCACTGCCAGCAGTCACAAAGAAAAGACAAACATTGCAGAACAAGCTTTAAAAAAAAAAATAATAATGGGTATAATGTGTAGAGCTTCCTCAAGTCATAACTTGATGAAAGCTCTACAGAGTAAAACATAGTCCCTATACAAGCTTGGTTGACAACATGGCCTTTGTCAACATAATAATGATATACAATACCAACATGTTGATTAAGACACATGTGCAACATTTAGGTATCTTTATTCTGAAAAATTCGCCTACACAGTAGGCCTCATCTGCATTTGACTGAAGAAGCATGAACCAGATCATGTTGCATACCTGTCTTACTTATCAACGTGTCCTTTCTTCGTTCCCAATGAAATGAGGTGGAAAAGAGGGTAGCACAAAATACCTTATACAAGTATATAAATGATTAAACCCTCGATAAAGTGAACTTTGATACAAGAGACTTTGATATAATGGATTTTTTAAATAAATGGCCAATATATGCTATGTAATGTGCTCCAAACTATTATTTTCAATCTTTATTGCAATATATCTGTAAATTGCATGTACACTACTATTTTAGATAGAGTAGCTAAATGCTTTTTTCTTTGTTATTTTTAATATTCTTCTAATTTAATGGACATTGATAAGCCTTTATTTGTCCATTATATCAAGGGTTTATTGTATAGTAAGCTCTCTTATAAAGCTCCTTTATTTAGTGTGATTTTTTAGAATCGGAATTGAAAGAAGTTTACCCAAAACTGAACAGCCTGTGCTGTGAAGGCCTTTCCATGCGCTATTCAACTCTGAATGTACTTTATAAATCGCATTTATAAAAAACTGCACTGTACAGAGGAGCTTTAAAAGAGGTGACTGTATTTACAATTCGTAATGCTAGATTATCCACCCGCATAACTGCCTCATGTCTATCGTGTGCAATGTTATCATTTCAGTTGAAAAGTTAATCTTTATTTTCCATGTAACTATAAAAAAATAAGTTCCTAAACAGAGGCTAGGATCTAGCAGGCTTAGATTCTTAGAGAGAAAATATTCTAGTATATTTTTGAGTGTATGTTGGGATGGGTATGTCGCTTGCCAGGCAGCCAGCATCCAGCTCTGACAGCATAATACAAGAAAATTTGATATATATATATATATATAGTCTTATTTCAAAAACATATAAACCTTAGGAAAGGTTCAGCTTAAAATGCTGAACCTGAGGAGCTAAATGTATTTTTGCATGGTAACTCTAAATAAAAGAGTACACAGTCATTGCATATATCACTCTTGGTCTAGTCTGGTACTAACCAGGCTAAATTAGAAATGCTATGGTAAGTCAAAGCTTGGAACTATACCAAGGCAGAATCCAAGTCATTAAAGACTCTTGGCACTTCAAAATTTACAT
>WNWK01019711.1:0-10000 GCA_009830355.1 Cherax destructor | reverse complement strand
CAGTAAAAAGTATGGATGTCTTGTATGGTGAGTAAGTTTAGGTTTTTGAATATTGGTGGAGTATGTTGTCTGGAGTGTGAATGTGTTATTATTCTAACTGCTGCTTTTTGTTGTGTTATTAGTGGTTTGAGATGAGTTATTGATGTAGAGCCCCATGCGCAGATTCCATAGGTGAGGTAGGGGTAAATGAGTGAGTGATATAGGGTAAGGAGAGCTGGTTGTGGAACATAGTACCGTATCTTGGATTGTATTCCCACGGTCTTTGAGATTTTCTTGGAAATTTGTTGTATATGTGTCTGAAATTTGAGGCCACTGTCAGGATGGATTCCCAAGAATTTTCCCTCTGTGAGTTTTGTGATAGGGGACCCGTTTATCATTATTTTAAGTGGTCCGTTTGTAGCTCTGTTCCCAAACTGAATAAAATAGGTTTTATCAATATTGAGAGTAAGTTTGTTGGTCATCATCCAGGTAGATATTTTCTGCAATTCAGTATTTGCAGTGTTGGCTAGTATGTCTGGGCTTGGGTGTGAGATAACGTATGTAGTGTCATCTGCAAAAAGTATGGGTTTGAGAAGTTGAGATGCATTTTGTAGGTCGTTAATGTAAATGAGAAAGAGTAGTGGGCCAAGAACACTTCCCTGTGGGACACCTACGGTAATAGTTTGCGCGGTGGAGCTAGCTCCATTTGTGTACACATATTGGTTTCTGTTGCTAAGGTATGATTTTAGGTAGTTGAGGGAGTGTCCTCTTATACCATAGTGTGATAATTTTAGGTGTAACAGATCATGGTCGACTGTATCAAAAGCTTTACGTAAATCAATGAAGATTCCCACTGGGATTTCTTTTTTCTCAAGGGCGGTGTATAATGGCATCATTTGTATTTTTATTAGGCCTGAATCCAAATTGACAGTGGTTGAGTATGTTGTTGGAGGTGAGGTAGGAATATATTTGTCTATGAAGTAATTTTTCAAAGATTTTGGAGAGAAGGGGTAAGTTAGATATCGACCTGTAGTTATTCAGGTCTGTTTGATCTCCTCCTTTATGTATTGGGGTGACCCTCGCTATTTTGAGTATTGATGGGAGGGTAGAGGATTCAATGGATTTGTTAAAGAGTGTTGCAATAATTGGTGAGAGAACTTGAGAGGCTTTTTTGTATATAAAAGGTGGTAAGTTATTTAGGTCACCTGCTTTGTTTTTTAATGTGTTGATTATAAGTGAAACTTCTATTGGGTTGGTCGGGGCTAGGAATAGTGTGTTCGGATAGGTGCCAGTGAGATAGTCGTTAGGTGGAGTGTTTGAACTTGGGATTTTGCTTGCCAGCTTTTTACCTATGGTGGAGAAGAAATCATTGAGTTTGTTTGCTGTTTCAATAGGTGGGAGTAGGGGTTCATCTGGTTTTGTTAGCTTGATTGTTCTGTTTGTGGATATCTTTTTAGTTCCTAGAATTTCAGATAGGGTTTTCCAGGTCTTTTTTATATCACCTCTTAAGTTATGTATTATTATTATAATCAAATAGAAGCGCTAAACCACAGGGGTTATTTAAGTTATGTAATCTGTTCTCATAGTACAATTTTTTTGACCTTCTTATCAGACTCGTTAGGTTTGATGAGTAACGTTTTTTGTTCTCTTGTTATTTGTTCCATTCTGTACTGTTTTTCATATAGGTGCTTTATATTAATGGATTTGAGTATGCTGGGGGTTAGCCAGGGACTATTTAATCTTTTAGCTGTGATTTTTTTTAGTTTTTTAGGGCAATGCTTATTATAGAGGTATTGGGTCTTTTTAAGAAAATTATTAATACATAAGTCAGTATCTGGGAAGTTGTCTATTTCTGTTTGCCAGTCAGTGTTTGTCATAGCTGTTATAAAGTTATTTATAGCTGTCTCATTATGTAGTCTGAAGGTAACTTTAGTAGTCTCTAGTGGTAATTTTCCGAGATTGGTTATGAGAAAGGTTGGGTAGTAGTCTGTGGTACTGTCTGTGATTATGCCTGATTTTAATGGTGATATGGTGTTAGTCCAGATATGGCCTAATAGAGAGGCACAGGTCTCAGAGATTCTTGTAGGTTTTGTTATTGTCGGGAGCAGTAAGCAGTTGCTCATAGTGTTTGTGAATTCAGTTACTTGTGGGTCCTGATCTTGTAGGAGGTTTATATTGAAGTCTCCTGTGAGGATTAAGTGGTCTTTGTTCAAGTGTGCATCAGTAATCATACTTCCTAATTTTTCACTAAATTGCTGAATGTTTGACTGTGGTAATCTATAGATGTTTATAACTGTGAGAGGTTTTTGTAGGCATTTGGATTTAAACTTAGCTATTATATATTCTCCATGTTCATCTCTTGTGCATGTATTGTTAATACATTCAAGCTAGTCTGAGTATAACATAGCTGTGCCACCTCCTTGTTGGTCTTGCCTACAATTGTGTATGGCTGTGTAACCAGTAATGGCATAGATATCTGTAGTATGAGGCTTTAGCCAGGTTTCAGTGAGGGCAATGATGGACATACTGGCCTGTAGTGAGTTTAATAATGCTGTGAGGTCATCAAAATGTTTGCTTAAAGATCTGACATTGTAGTTAAAGATAGTTATGTTATGACTGAAGAAATACTTCCTAACATCCCTTTGACTCATAGGAGTCTTCAACTTCCAACTGTGACCCCTTGATTCTGTGTCCCCTCTCTGATTAAGTGATTAAGAACATGTGTGCAAAGTGGAGTGAGTTGCAAAGTTTGGTGGAGAAATATCACCCTAACAAAGCTGTTGCAAGCTGTGTCTGCAACATGTTCAATGACAATGCCTCGTCCAATTTTTGGCAAATCTTAAAGAGACGCCAGAAACAGACCTCTCTGGACAGATTTTTTGTGTGACAGGGGTCCAGTGCCAGTAAAAGACAAAGAAGGGAAGTAATCCCAGAAAGGGACTTGATAGCTGAAGTCCTTGTGGAGGGGGATTTCCCTTCCAATCAATCTCTCCTCCTCCCTCTCCCCTCCTCGCATCTTCCATACACCAACAAGAGTCTTCAATAAAGGTAAAAGTTATATTAAATGTTCATTTACCCATTTCATTAGTCATTTATATTTATTTCTCATTGTTTTCTGTATGTAAAACTATAGTTATTCTCGATAAAATGTATTTTTTGTTAATACTTTTGGGTGTCTGGAACGGATTAATTGGATTTACATTATTTCTTATGGGAAATGTTGCTTCAGTTTTCATACAATTCAATTTTTGTCAGACTTTCTGGAACGAATTAATGACGAAAACCGAGGTTCCACTGTACGTACTGTACATATAGACATTTTGCTTAATCCATCTATGATATTTTTTTCAAAATTATATAATAAACACGCTACATAACATATAAACATGATAAATACACCCACAGTAGAATAAACTAACATAAATATGAGATGTTTTTCTAGTCGGCTTGCCGGAGTGAACTAAAACCATACGCGTTCGGCTGTCCTCTCTCATGTACTCATTCTCTCTCTCTCTCTCTCTCTCTCTCGTTTACCCTACATTAAGACTACAAATATTTTAAGGTAAGTAATGAGTGTACTGTATATGCATTTTATCACTCTAGGGCATTTTAACCCTTAAACGGTCCAAACGTATAATGTATATACGTTCTTACCACTACTGCCCCAAACGTATATTTACGTTTTATTTTTCCTGCCTCCAAATTTGGCACGATTGGCCTGAGATGCCTGGTCAGCATAGAATGGGTCTTTACACTTGGTGTGCACCATATTAAAAAAATCTGGGACCACTTAGTACCTTGTGGGAGCACTAGTTAAATTGAGTGCCAGCTAGAGCAAACAGTGCAGCAAACACCAAGGATTCACTGATGTCATGTCATATTAACCCTTTGGGGGTCCAAGGGGTCTCTCTGAAACTCGTTCTCAGGGTCCACGAATTTAAAAAAAAAAAAAAATTCTTATGAAATGATAATCTTTTTCCGATCATAACGCCACAAAAATTATGAAATTTGATCGAAAACCAACGGAATTATGCTTTCGCAGTTAGTGGTTTCGCCCACTTTGAGCCCTATTTTCGGCAAATTCCAATGTTTCAGTCTACTAAAATTATAGCTATTTCGCTAGAATTCCATTTCTTCTATCGATTGAGTACAAGAAACCGCCTATTTACCAATTTCAACTACCCAAAATAGTGGTCAGAAAATGGCAATTTGGCCAATTTCACACAAATTTCAAATGATGCCAATTTCAAAATAGGGTCCATAATAAACAAGGCAGACATTCCTGGCACTAAAATAACATCTTCTCTGTTCATTAGTCACGTCTCCAGGCCCCTCTTACATTACTTTTGCTTTCCATTTTGAATTTTTATTCTCACAAAAAATAGAAGATTTACTGTAATGTATACAACTGCATCATTGTAAAAATGGTATAAATAATATCAGCGTACTTGTGCAAGAATATTAGACTCTCCAGTTGATGTGTATTGGACGCATGGTGTGATTTGTTTAGTACTCTTGAACATCGGCCAAAATCGAACATTTTCGCTACTTTGCGCTCAGTTTCAAGGTACTTGTCATCGTGAAACCAGTCAAAATTATCTCTATTTCTGTAGTATATCATCTATTCTATAAAATGAGACTAAGAAAACGAGAATACAAGCATAAATACCATACGAAAATAGACTGCAAAGTCGCTGTTTTAAACCAAAACACGGTCAGTTTTTTTTTCCCTCATTATGCACTGTGGTGTGCAGGAATTTTTTTATACTGCGCACACTGACCGCACAGACCCATTCTATCACATGTAGGCCTAACAGCCTGTTTCTGCTTGATTTGAGGGCGCTAGAATTTAGGCGTACTAGTACGTCAATAACCCCAGGGCGTAACCCGTACTATACAACCAAAACCCCGAAAGGGTTAACACTCCCCTTTTAAGTGGAAAGTGATGTCGGCAGGCTGGCCGGCCAGCTGGCTGGCTGGTTGACCAGCTGGGTACCTAATTGGCTGTCTCTATCTCTATCTGTCTGTTTGTCTGTCTATATCTATCTCACAGGAACACATACGTAAAAAGTACAATTATACATAGTGTAAATTACCTAGGATAACTCAAAAAAATCCAGACAAAGTGTTATACTGTGCTTGTGATCTGCGTAATACCAGTTGGTTCATGAGCTACTCTCTGAGACAAGCAGACAGAAAGGAGATGACACACAGGCAGACAGAAAGACAGACAGACAGACAGGTTTGAGTAACAAATAAAAGTGAAGCAGTGTTAACTCATCAAATGTCATCATTGTAATTACTGGACTGATTAGAAAAGATAAGACTACGCTCACCCTCATCAAATGTCACCAGAGTAATTATTGGAGATAAGATAAGATAAGGCAGTGACACACATCTTACATAATGCTTCAAGGGAACTTTATTATTATTATTATTATTATTATTATTATTATTATTATTATTATGCACTATCATTATTATTATTATTATGCACTATCATTATTATTTAAGTACAATTTCAGTACCTAATATTAGTGTCAGAACAAAGATTGGCTATGAAATCCCAAGAACTACTATAAATTGTAATTATCAGAACATAACAATTATATAAAATAATAAAAAAAATAAAAAGAGAAAAAAAGGTATATCGGCAACAATTCTGTTAGCGGCAGGGCTCCTGTTGCTGTCAGGTGAGCATCCAGTGCCAACTTCTGCCTCATATCTCTGTAAGTACTGACCCTAAAAAAATTTTTTATCCTATAACACTTAAAAAAATGTGCTCTTTTTTTCTATAATTTTTTTTTTTTTTTCAAAATATTCGGGGCAGTAGCGGTAAGAACGTATATATACGTTTGGACCGTTTAAGGGTTAAATGCCTAGTATATAATGTGTGAGTGGGGTGACCAGATGGGGCTACGATACCTACCACACCTGACTTTCTACAAATAAATACAGTGGACCCCCGGTGTTCGTAGTCATCAGAGCTCGTAATATTCGGTGTTCGTAATGTTTTTTCATAAAAATATTGGTTCGGAGATCGTAATTCCACTCGGTAATCGTAATTTGTCCCAGACGCGTACGCTCGGCCTGAGTGGCCCGATGTACCATTCACAGTCAGTGTGCCATTTGTTACCAGCGAGTGAGGGTCACCCACGCGTTCATACAATACATTTCGTCATTATTCCATTGCAACGGCTAAATAAGCCACCATGGGCCCAAGGAAAGCTCCTAGTGCCAGCCCTGTGGTAAAGAAGGTCAGAAACACGGTAGAACTGAAAAGAGAGATCATTGCACAATATGAAAATGGAGTACGTGTCACCGAGCTGGCCAGGCTGTATGGCAAAGCCCATACAACCATCGCTTCCATCGTGGCCATGGGAAATGAAATCAAGGAAGCTGTTGTTGCGAAAGGTGCTAGTATGGTCACATAACAGAGATCGCAAATACTGGAAGATGTGGAGACTTTGTTGTTGGTGTGGGTCACCAAGAAAGAATTAGCAGGAGATAGTGTTCCATAGGCGATAATATCTGAAAAAGCAAGGCAGTTGCATGGTGATCTCGTCAAGAAAATGCCTGCTACGAGTGCTGAAGTGAGCGAATTTAAAGACAGCAAAGGCTGGTTTGACAGATTTAAGAAGCATAGTGGCATACACAGTGTGATAAGGCATGGTGAGGGAGCAAGTTCAGACAAATGTGTGGCTGAAAAATACAGAGGTACCTCTACTTACGAGCAGCTCCCAACTCGAACAAATATGTAAGTGTATTTTTGTAGGTGCTTTTAAGTGTATTTTTATGGGTCCGAAATGGATTAACCTAATTTTCATTATTTCTTATGGGAAAAATTCCTTCTGTATCGGCACTTGAATAGCCGACTGGAACAATTTTGCTCGTAAGTAGAGGTACCACTGTATGTGAATGAATTCAAGGGTACATAGAGGCTGAGCAATTCAAACCCCAACAAGTGTTTTGAAAACAGGCCTGTTTTGGAAGAAAATGCCAAACAGGACCTACATTACACAGGAGAAAAAAGGCACTGCCAGGACATAAGCCTATGAAAGACAGGCTAAATCTTATGTTGTGTAGTAATGCTACTGGGGATTTCAAAATGAAGCCTTTACTGGTGTATCACTGAAAATCCCAGTGTTCAAGAAATACAGTGTTGCCAAGGCTAATTTGTGTTACATGGAAGGCTAACAGTAAGGCATGGGTCACGAGGAAATTTTTCTTGATTAGTTCAACAAAGTGTTTGGCCCCAGTGTGAAGAAATACCTCCTGAAAATAAATTGGAACTCAAGTGCCTCCTGGTAATGGACAATGCTCCTTCTCATCCTCGAGACTTGGAAGAGCAAATTGTGGAGGAGTTTAGTTTCATCAAAGTGAAGTTCTTGCCCCCTAATACCACTCCTCTTCTCCAGCCCATGGACCAGCAGGTCATTGCAAACTTCAAGAAACTGTACAAAAAAGCAACGTTTCAAAGATGCTTTGACATAACCTCGGACACTGAACACTGAATTGACCATAAGAGAGTTCTGAAAAGATCACTTCAGTATCCTCCATTGCATAAACCTTATAGGGAAGGCTTGGGAGGAAGTGACTTCCAGGACTTTGAACTCTGCTTGGAAAAATTGTGGCCAGACTGTGTCCCAGAGAGGGATTTTGAAGGGTTTGGGGCTGACCCTCAGGACCCTGTGCCTGTTGTGGAAAACAATGTGGCACTGGGGAAGTCCAAGTGGTTGGAAGTTAGTGGCAAGGATGTGGAAGGATTGGTGGAGGACCACAATGAAGAGCTAACCACTGCAGGTCTGCAAGAGCTTCATCTGCAACAGCAACAGACCATAGCTCGGGAAATTGCTTCAGAGGAGGAGGAAGAGATGGAAGACGGTGCCTTCTTCAAAGATTAAGGACATTTGTTCCAAGTGGACTGAGGTGCAAAGATTTATGGATGATTTTCACTGACAAAGCCTGCAGGCCGTGTTGGCAACATGTACAATGACAATGTGGTGTCCCATTTTAGCAAGTTTTAAAGAACGCCAGACACAGAGCCTCTGGACAGTTATTTTGTGAGACAGGGTCCAGTAACTCTCGAGCTTGTCCTAGTGGCATTAAAAAACAAAGATGGGAAGTAACCCAGATAAGGACTTGTTACCTGATGTCTTTATGGAAGGATTCCTCTTCCAAACAATAACAAATCTTCCATCCTCTCCTCCTCCTGTCTTCCACATCAACTACTCTTTAATCATGGTAAGTGTCATGGTTTTATTCTTCATGTCTCATTGTTTCCTGTGTAATTAAATGTATATTTAATAGTTGACAAAAAAATTATTTAATACTTTTGGGTGTCTGAACGGATTAATTGAATTTCCATTATTTCTTATGGGAAAATATTTGGAAATCGTAATATTCGGTTTTAGTCACTCTCTCTGGAACGGATTAATTACAAAAAATGGGGGTCCATTGTACTATTCACCTTGCACCCTATATTAAGACCATTAAGACTACAAATATTTTAATGAGTGTACACTATATGCATTTTATCGCTCTAGGGCTCTTTAAATGTCGAAGTATATTACGTGTCTGTGGGGTGGGGTGGCCTGGCTGGCTACCATACCTACCACACCTAACTTCTTGCAATAAACACTCGTACTCACTTCTCACCCTACATTAAGACTACAAATATTTTGAGGTAAGTAATGAGTGTACTGTTTGTGTATTTTACTTATTGTTTTTTAATGCCTTGTTCTATTGCTAATTTAATATATGTTAGTGTAAACTTATTATCTGAAATTTATAAGGGAAACAAATGGCGTTCTGCTTTCCAGCGATGTCCGCTTTTGGAAGTAGCCTGGAACCTAACCTACCACATAAGTGGGGCCCTACTGTAGTTTTTGTTTTGCTTAAGTGTATGACATTATCTGCCTGAATCAATTAGCCAAAAGTTAGAGGTATTGTACAGTAGTCCCCCTGTATCCACGGGGGATACGTCCTAAGGCCAACTGTGGATACCCAAAACCGTAGATAGTAGTAAATATCTATATATGAGCCGTTTTTCATTTACATACATACCTATGATAAAGCTTAATTGATGAGTTACATACAATAAGTGGAGAATTATCACTTTTTCACTGATGGGAAGCACTTCAGGGCTTCTCTTAGGCTTTGAAGAACTGCCTGCATCTCTACTTTTGTGCTTTCGGGTCATTATTAAGCAAAACTAAGGGTTATTTTTGAGCCACAGTAAACCGCAGATAATGTAAATTAGATTAGTCCTTTTGTACCCCCAAACATACACTTACAAAAGCACTTACAAAAATACACTTACATAATTGTTAGTGTTTGGAGCAGGCCGTTAACCGGGGGTCCACTGTACGTGAACACAGGAAAAACATGTGTTATAAATGAAATAAAGTCTTTAAGTGTTTGTAATAAAGTTTGTAAATAATATAAATTTAATAAAACAGATGGTGAGATTTTGGCCTGAATATTGTAGCATCTGAAGTCGATGGCATCGATTCATGCTCCTGGCGAGACTCATTACCTTTGTCCACCCTCTTGAAGAAGCAGTCTAGGGATGTCTGGGTGGTGGCCTTCTTCTTCTCTTCACAGATGAGACAGTAGCAGTGGTTGTATCATGGACAGCTGCTGAAACCTTGGTGTATCGTTCCACATTTGGGTCCTGCGATTCAAACAATGACAGAGATTCTTCAAGCAAATGAAACTTCTCTGCCATCAACCTTGGAAGCACTTTGGTTCTGGAACCACTTCCACTTCCTCTTCTTTTCTTCCTCCTTTCTCTGGGTTTCCAGCTCCATGAGGTCTTCATTGATCAGCTCCTCTCAGTGCACAGTAAGGAGTTCGTTGAAGTGGTCCTCCTCCAGACCAAGGTCTGGCCTCCCTGAGGGCGACTAAGTGCACATGTAACGATGCTGCGAGAGTAACTTACTATGTAAATAAACATACAGTGGACCCCAGTTACGAACACCGGAAATCGTACAATTATGTAAGTATAATTGTAAGTGCT